>JBBKCR010000006.1:15640246-15664736 GCA_037577295.1 Ladigesia roloffi | reverse complement strand
TGTGTGTGTGTGTGTGTGTGTTTGTGTGTGTGTGTGTGTGTGTGTGTGTGTGTGTGTGTGTGTGTGTGTGTGTGTGAAATATTCATGGCATCACTAGAAAATGGTGTTAATTGGATTTGGAGCAGGGAGCAGTTAGTGGCAACAGATCCAGTGGACAACAGCAGTTTCTCAAACACACACACACACACACACACACACACACACATGGGCACACACACGCACACACACACGCACACACGCACACACACACACACACACAGTAGAGGAGTAGTAAAGCAATTAAAGAATCATCTGTAATGTTTAGGCCTAAACAGCTGTTTTATTAGCAGATGTTCATATATTGGATAGGAGGTTAAACCAATCACATCTACAGCTCACACACTGTGCATTTTACAGCAGGGCTGTACCTTTTAACAACATGAACATAATGTGAGAAAGCAAGAACCTTTCCATTAGGAAAGGTTAAACATGTCAAAGCCATTCAAGAATAAATCACTGTAAAAACAGGCCCATTTAAGAATTTTTCATTATTATGCATTTCAACAAAGTTTATATTTGCCTCATCTGTAATAGCAATTAACATTTAAGCTAAATGTATTATATATTATGAAATAAATATTCATTCTTATAGCTACAGCATCCAAAAAACGAGCGGACACATAGATGAAAAGATGAAAATGTATGATCGCAGAGAATTGATATATAAAATCAAATTAGCTATATGATTTATTAAACTTTCATAATTATTAATAAATGCAGAATCATCCCAAATGTACCAACTGCACAGTGAATTACCTCAAATTTCCCACACATAGAAAAGAACAGAAAACTGCTGACTCAAAACACACTTGCAACAGAAACCAATGGGCAGGTGCTAAAGGCTCTCAAGTGAAGTTCTCAAATAAAGTTTTTTCTGCTCTTCTGTAAAACTGGGGAAACTTCCAAATTGCTGTAAAATGATTGCATGTATGCAAATTGCATGCAAATCCCATCACAAACAGTAGTCGCACCACCCTTTCAGAACACAAGGATGCATTCTGTAATCCACAAAACTGCACACACACACACACACACACACACACACACACACACACACTAAATCATACATACACAAGTGTTCTACTTCCTTTCCAACCCTGACACACTCCTAAACACACTCACACAAACACTTTTAGGCATGGTGGTGAGCAGATTAGAAGCAGCTGGCTCACGTTCAGCAGACACATTAATGAAGGCTTTTGAAGGCCACATGGCTCAGACGAACACACAAAGCAGGCCCATTGCAGGCCGCCCATTAACAGTGCTCAGACAGCACACTGCCCGTGTGGTGATTATGAGGATGATAAGAATGACGGCAGCATGGGTAGGGTAAATGGTGGCCAGTCAGGTATGCTTCACTATTCACGGTTATGTGGTCTGGTCCCTCTGTTTCACAGCAGTATTTGAACATGTATATAGCAACACTCGATAGGCTGTGTATTTAAGCTTGGTTTTGGAATGAAAAATAGCCAGAATGTTTAAATATGGAAATATCCAAGCTTAAACATTTGAACATCTTGCCAACCAAGGGAGTCCACGCCTAACTGCCCACCCACTTAGCCTGCATTAGAAAGACACTGTGTTCACTTTCCACTTCAGCCTAAAGGAAGTGAAAATATATACAGTGACATTTTATTTGTATTATCTACCACTTATCATTTTGACCAATTTCAGTTATTCGGGTCATTTTCTAAGCAAAGTATGTGAAAAAATACACAATTTCTACACACTTCTGCTAAAAAAATGTTTCTGCACAATTACTGTTTATTTGTTGAAGTCGGGGGAAAACGAAAAATGTAGCTAGTTTTCTTAATGTCCAATATTAGCAAATTAGCAAATAAATAGAGATTGTGTATTGTATAAAGTTAAATTCTCACAACTGACTGTAGTCAATCAACTAAATAATGTGGCACACGTAGTAATAAATATGATATTATTTTTGTGTAAATGAATTGGAGGACACACATAAAAATATTTTTTAAGCACATTTTTTATGAAATACATTTCTGCAGAGGCTTCAACGTCTAGGTAAAGTACAGCTGTCACAAGAACACATTTATGGCATATAAGTACAACCGCACAGAATCAAATAACTCTTTTGTCAAAAAAGAGTAAAAAAAAATTAAGCATTTAACCTGGTACTGTATATCACACCAAACTGAAACCAAGGAACGTCACTGGGATTAACCTACATTAACCTATGGCCTGTGCACTGGACTATGTGCATTCTGAGTCTGCAGAGGGGCCTCTCAGTTCTGCCTCCCTCAACCCAAACCATACGCTCTTCTCTTTAGAGGCATGAGACAAATATTGCTTGACCAGAGCAATGATCTAAAATATGTAAAAATAATCTAGCAAAAACTCTTTCAGGCAAAACCCCACAGCCTTCACCAACCATGTTTACACAAATATCAAACAGCTTCAGGGTGCCAGGGGGATCACATGTGCCTTCGTTTCACTAGCGGAAGCAGCATCAAGGAGGGAAGAGGGAGCAATCTGATTAAAAGTCTCCCATTAAATCAAGACTAAACATTCCCCAAATGCTTTCACCTTCCTCTCAAATGGCAAACCGCTTGACCAGACCTTTTATTTGGGGGCCGAAAGCTGTGCGCTTTTGAAGTCAGTGACCAAGAAAAACAGCCTCTCCAAGGCCCCTCACGCAGAATGACCGACTGGCCACCCAGGAAGGCATGGAAACTCCAGTACTTCCTTTTAAGCCAAGACTGGATTATAGACTTGGTGTGTGCGTCTGCGTGTGTGTATATGGAGGGGTGGTCCGTTCAGCTGTGTCTAATTAAAATGGAGCTCTTGACTCCTACCTCCCAGTGAAAAGCCCAGGCTCTCACTATAACTATCCTTTAACGACACTCTTTGCTTAAGTTTACAGGGAACAGGATGCATCATGTTGAAGAGTGCAGAGTTCGGCTTGTGCTTGTTTGTGCCAAAGGTGAATTAAGGTAGTCTGCAAAATCTGAAGCAAGTCTAAATACACAGCAAATTAAGAACAAAAGACCATGCTATGTTACAGCTGAACTAAAACTAAATTAAGCCATACACTATTATAACAACCACCTCTCAGAGCTACGGTGATTAGTGCTCTCGAAGCTCAGATGGTGGAGTATCAAGTTAACAACCTGTCAACATCGCAACATGATTTGATAGCTAAATGAATAAATAAATATGCAAAAGTGTTCTTGCTTTCTCACATACCTCAACTTTTAACCTCTAAGCCATGTGTTACATCATTGTTTTCAATCCTGTATTCCAGACGGAAACTGAACCACTCAACATGACTTTAATAATTCATCTACTGCCAGCTTCCTCTTAATCGACCCTCGCCAAACTCACAGCCACACAACCTTGAAGCACAGCCTTCAGCTGGACAGAGTGATCCAACGCCTCACTCGCAGTTTGGACACAGTCTGTCCCCAGCTTGAGCGGTGGCCATTAACCATGGCTGCCCAGAGCCAAGGTGTCCATCCAGGGGCTTGGCCCAACTCGGCAAGACAGCTTCACTCAAAGTGGACAGGATGCAGGTTTTGATCTTTAGAAACGAACCCGGGGGAGGACTTGCCCGAAACTGCCCCAAGAGAATCATCTCTCTCAGACTCTTTCTCTCTCTGAATGGACAATTCTCCAGCTAGTGAAGCATCATTGCAGTAAGAAGCCTGTGGATGGGGAAGGTGCATGCTGAGTGGTGCTCAGGGCATTGGTGAGATTTTGGCCCAGAACCACAGACACTGGCGAAGGCTAGAGGGAATGACCTTCCAGAAAGCGTATTGGCCTGCCAGGCCCGGATTTATGCAGGAGGAGAAAAAACTTGGCTGTTACAGATACTGACACAGCGGCTCGAAGATAACACCTCCATCCCGGACAGGATGAATCCTTCTGCATATGATGACACAGAACTTCAGACATGCCAAACACACACACACACACACACACACAAACCACTTTTATCAGAATGGTCATCTTGGGGACATCTTGTCCACATACAAACCGAAACATGCACACAGTGACAGTAACACTTTAGTAATGACCTTCCAAACACCACCATCCTCCCTACGTGTATAAAGGGCATGTAATAGTTATTGCAGACAGGTCCTACAGATATATCTACACACACATATGACACAACATTAGATCTTTCCGCGTCATCCATTTTTATTCAGAATTAATGGAAGGTCAGCACTAGGGGTCAACTGATTATCAGCCATGACAATTATTGGTGACGATACTTTTCATCAATGCAGTGTGCAAGGTATGCAAGCAACTCAGCTGGTCATTTCAATGTTTTACACTTATTCCACATAGATTTAACAATCAGGAGTCAGTCGTGTGGGTCTACACGAGTCATATTTAGTACCAAACCAATAACCTTAATTTGGCTATGTTAAATTTTTTTTGCCATTTTGATATCTTTCACATTTCACTTACTTCTCCTAGTTTTATGATAACATATTGAATTTAAAAAGCATAATAAGTAAGCCTTTTACTCTGAATAAGCCTATAGAAAAAAATACCTACATAACAAACAAATGATTCAGGATGGCCCATCAGTTTCCCACTGACAGTGAAAATGCCAATATAATGCATTTTGCTGTAAGGTCATACAGTTAACTATAACAACATAACAGTTTACTTATGTAGTGATAGCTATATCTTCAGGTAACATCAGTGCCAGTGCAACTGGAAATTACATTTGTTCACACATTTATGTTAGTAATACATGTTTTAATTCACCAGTGGTCATCGCACTGTGAGATGCAAGATCATGTTGAGCCTCAGAGAGCTAAATTGAACAAGAATTAATAGAACTTAACATTATTTCCCACATGTCAATCAATCTGGCCAGTTTAACTCTCAGTCTATGACTCCTAGTTCTGTTACTGAAGGATGTTCTGAAGTTGGCTCTGACTGTTGTTTTAAATGTGGTGCAAAAATCTTCATTTTTACCCAGTTCTAATGATTTGTATCTGTCCTGGAAAAAAAAAAAATGTCAGCCCATGTCTGGTGTCCTCGTGCAGGTAAGTGTGTCTGCATCACAAACTTATTAACTTGAACCTGACTGTTTTCCAACGTTTTTACTTTGCATGGACCGAGGAGGGCACGGCACATATTTTGAAAATATAACACTGTATATCAAATACATCAAAAGAGTTTTTGAATGACTACCTAACCTTAATATTTTTAAAGGAAATATGGTGTCCCCAAACGTTTAACAGGCAGTGTTACACTGCTTTGAACTTCTTTGTGCTTGGTGAGCAAAAAGTTAATTTCCCTGTATGACTGCATTTTTGAGATCCAGGATGTCAACATGTTGTATATACTGTGTACCTCACAGGTTCTCATGAAATACAAGGACTGCAAGTTCATTTCTTCCCTCAAACGAGACTGTCATGCAGAACTTGTCATTCTAGTTTGCTCCTCAGTTACACAAGTGTCTAATAAACACTCAGACATCAAGCACCGATCTCAAACTGACAAAAAGATTTAGCAAAAACCTCAAGTGAAGAAAAGTGTCAAATTTAAGAGGCTCTGAATGAGACACACACCAATCAGTGTGACCAGGCAAATACATTCTAAGGACTGTAGCCTCAGGGAACCTGTCATAGTCCCAAATAACAACCCCTCGTAAGGAAGGACATGGCCTGCACATAAACAAGCCCTACCACTGAGAACCACTACAGCAAATCTAAACACTGGGTGTCACAGTTTGCTACAGAACTGACCTTTTCTGAAGACTGTACATGGGCATAATGTACATGGAATCTTGTTGCACAAAATACAGGACCTAACCATCCATAAACAACTAGCAAAACTGATGCAGTAATATAAAAGTCCAAAATATGTACTTGGAACTAACCTCCATATTGTACTTTACACTGTTTGTACACTGCCCAGTCTTTCACATTCATTTATTTTCTGGTATTGTGTTATGCTGTATAAGGCAAACTAGATTTTTTCTGCTCATCTATCCTAATTGATCAAAAACACAATGCAGAACCTTCACAATGCCTTGTCCTCAATAGATTAAATTAGTTCTAAATCAGAATGACTGGCAGCAGTGTATGTGCTGATCATCACATCTGCACAAAATGGAATTCCTCAGTTACAGGATGGCCCTTCATCTGCCTGAAGCTCTTCTCCACCCAGGGCATCTTGAAGTTATTTCCAAACAGGACACTGTGAACTAGGCCAGCTGCAAAAGTCATTTGTTTGATTGCAAGAGTAAAACAGGCTCACCGGGCTTAACCGTTGAAAATATCCTCATGAATAAACAGGCAGAGCTCGGGGTCACCGCAGTTCATTTGACCTCACAGGCTCTCCAGAGGAGACACACTTAGAAGTTGCATTTATAGTTAATCATTATTAAATATTTATTTTCTCAAAGCTCATTTGAACAAGTAGATTTACTTCTTTAAAAGTGTGTACTGTAAGCGTTTAACATGGGACATTTATTATTATGGTGTTTTTAGGCTTGTTTTGCAGCAAAAATATTTTTATTAGCCGCTATAAAATGATTGTAAATCTAATGTATTGCATACCACAACATACACTAGTGGTCCACGCAAGCTGACAAACTTTGATTATAAGAGGTGGGATGTTCTCTCACAGTCTTTTGACACCTACGTCCCACATACACACACACACACCCATGTATGCCAACTAGAAACAGGAAAATACAATAGCAAAATATATCAGAATTAAAAAATTTCATTCAGCCAATTGCTTATGCTTATGTTGCTTATGTTGTGCTTACAGAGACACAGAGACAAGAACAATACAACAATATAAAGTCTAAATACATTTAGTGAAAAATCTTTAGAAAAAAATCTCTACATGAAATACACTATAATATAAATGCTGGGGTTCTTAGTACTGTAGATAAGTAACTTAGAGTTAAGTGAATTACTAATAACACGCGTGATATTCAGCATTTTGTTATTGCACGTAGTAAAGATAACATTATTGTATAAGTAGTATATCAGTAATATTGACACATGTAGTGATCTTCAGAACTCGGTTAAGTGATCTTCAGGTGACATGTCTTGCCAAGACTGAGAGAAATGAGACAGGCTGAAGTTTATAGCATGCGTGACAATTGAGCTTCTTATGCAAAAGCAGCTCAGATTAAACAAAAGCTGACGTGTGCTAGCTGATGAGTTTTTTGCCGGTGGCAGAAAACACCTTCTCCGTAAAGGACAGAGAAACAGGGTCAGCGAATGCAAACCCTCAGGAGAAGAGTGCAGTTAAATGCCACGAGAATAAGCCGCTCGTGGTCAGAGATATCTGGAATGGATTAGGCTTTAATAAGGATGCCATCTGCATTTATGTAACGGTGCGATCAGCTTTTAATTGGCTGAGCGTGGAGTAAGGAGTGAATGAGAGAAGCTAACCTGTGAGGTGAGAAGAAAGAAGTGAGAAACAGACACGCAAGGAGAGACGGAGTGAGAAAGCATGAAAGCATGTGTGTTTGAGAGAGAGAGAGAAAGAGAGAGAGAAAAAGAGAGAGCGCTGGAGAGCTAGAGAGAGAGACAGTGAAGGAAAAATATCATGCAGAGAGATACTGAGATTGAGACAGCTCCCCTAGTGAGGTGCAGAAATGATGTCAACTTCACCAACTGTTTTTTTTTAAGTCCCTCACAAATGACAAACTCACATTACATGTGTGTGTTCACACTGCCTCTCTGTACTCTCCCATTTCACGCTCAAATCTGTCACTACAGTGTGTCACGTTACGCGACAGCCACGGTAGAAAAACAACTTCTGCCAAAGAGCACCAGCTACATTAAGAAGAGAGGACAGGGCAACATAACTAAACCTATAATAACTGTGTTATTCTCTTTTGGAGAAAACGGAATACAGGGCACTGCAAAGGTGCCAGCATAGGTTATGTAATGGGAATCAATATACAGAGAAAACACACATAGACACAAAGCACAGGGTGCTTAACTAGTGGGCAGCTCATGGCCTAGTGGCTAGGGCGTTGCCTCTGTAATTAGAAGGTTGTGGGTTTGATTCCCAGGACTGCTAGTGGCCTGGTTAGTGTTCTTGGCTGCCCGTTGCTTCACTTGGTGAATGTGTTAAATGCAGAGAAGAATTTCATGAGCTTAATACTCTGTGTTGTTGAGTGCACATGTATGACTGATTGGTCATTTTCACTTCAAACAGCACAAAATATTCTGAGTCAATTTTACAACCTTACTGTTTTTATGGGTATGGACTGTCTGTTCTTGTGTAGTTTGAGACTTTGTGCCTGTACAGCTTCTGTAAGTCAGCCTCTTAGCCTTAATCAGTGGTCCCTTTTAGAGCTACTTTTGCCCTCTTTTAACCAAGTGGTGACACTGCCCAGCATAAAAAACAGCAACACTGTCATGGATGATACACTCGTAGCACCACCACATGCACTACCATAACATGTTTGCTGTGTTAAGAATTGACCATCATCCAAATAATATCCAGTCAGCAATGGTCCTGTGGTCACAAACTAACCAGTGATGAATGGAGTGGAGGGAAGCTGACAAACGGAACAGATGGGCTACAGCCTGTAATTATACACCTATATAGTGGACCTGTAAAGATTTGTGAGCCCCATAAAGCGAGCAGTGAATGAATGTACAACAGAGAGCTTTCTAATAAAGTGGATGGTGAGGGTGTATCGGCTTTGGATCATCGTTTTTCTCTCACAGTTTTTTGCTGCAAAACTCATTAGAGACCTGTCCAGTGGAAAGAGAAACCAGAGTGTACTAACCACCGCAGAGCCTGCTGACAAACTATAATCTGTGTTCCTACAGACAGAACCACTTCGAGGTCTGTAACGGCTCCAGTGGCTCCAGGGCACGAGTGTTGGACTAGGATCAGTTCCTTTCCCTGCCCAAATGGCCACCTTCATAACAGAAAGGCAAATAAGCCTGATCTCAAATCAGCAGCCTCACGCTGACATTTGACGCGCAGCTATTCTTTCCTGTTCTGCCTGTTCCCCCGCTTCCAGTCAACAGTCATGTGGTTCTGATGCACGCTGATAAGGAAACTTCAGCTGAACCGTTACAGGGAGATAAGTGCAGGCGCAATTCTTTTGCACGTTACACATTCAAGTCCAAATTCAATTCACACCCCAGTGGGAAGCCATTCAGAACAGCAAATATCAAGGGTGTGCAATTTTTTCCTTTTAATTTTCATTGGCTCAATCTGAGCAGGGTGCTTTATACCGCCTTAGCAGAAAATCAGAAAAAGGAGCACAGTACTGGCCCTGTAAAGCAGCTTTTAGCAGGATCTCTCAGGTGAATAACCCGTTCGCATGTTGTGTGAGATTTGAAGCACGTGAAATTAAAGATTCGCTGCACCATTCTCCATAACAGAAATCTGAAAACATGGAGGTCCAGAGCAGTTGTGGAAAGCTTCCAAAGACTTCCAAAGGATGTTTATAGCATGGCCGTCTACATACTGTAAATTTCCCTCAAGATCAAACTAGACTTATTCACCTTTTTTTTGTGATTTCAAGATTTTAGTGTTCTTGTACTCATGCTATCCTGAAACTTGAGTGCTTCTTCATACTGTAAGTTGCTTTGGATAAAAGTGCCAAATGAATGTAAAATAATGTAAATGCAATTTACATCTGTGAAACTTAGTAGGTGACGAAAGGAATGGCCATAAACATCAACGTGTTCCAACAAAAACACGATAAAAACAGGCCATGAAATCAATAAGGATGTTCTCAAGAGACACAGAAATGCACCGCCTATTTCTCAACACTGGCCAACGAAATCACACCTGTAACACATGCAGGCCTACTAAACACACAAAGAGGCAATATAATGGAAGCCATCGAGACAAGAATGTGGTAGAGGAAAAATTCTACACATAAAAAAAAATCACTGAACATCATACAGGAAGCAGTTAAGCACAAGTTCAATATCACTTTGGATGGAGGAAACATGTCACCTTATTACGAATATTAGAAGGAACTAAAACTAGGTAAGTGAGCAAATTTGAGTAAAAGCAGAACTCCAAGCATGGATTTTCAGCATCTGGGAATGTCTTTTCTATTTATATGTCTGAGTTACTTTTATGTTGTCATGGTCATATTTTCCTTTAAAAATTATTATATATACATTTGGAGGTCATGAACACCACAGTCTCAAATTAATAATATATATTGTGGGGGGGGTGATTCAATTTAAATAAATAAACAAATAACATAATGAAGCAATAAAATGGTGACAGCTCATGAAGATTTGAACCAAAGCATCTTTTTAAGAACAAGCGGAATTATTTAGTCAAACAGTTTTCTCTGACTGATGTCATAACATGTTCTGTTTCTACTTCAGAAGGTTTTTTATCATCATTCAATTTGACTTAAAGGTTATGGAACACTTTCAAGGTCATAAACTCACACAGTGTCCAAGCTGGGAGAAAAATAACATTTTGATGCACTCAAATAGAACATATATGCCTCATTTTCTTTCATCAAATAAAGACTGAAGTACATAAGACAATACCTCCTTTGAAAGTTTCTCCATGTGTTTAGACTTGGTTCTGCTTAGCTGGTCATCTGCTGCAAGCTTCAACTTTAACATGCTACAAAAAAGCAAGCGTTTGAAAAATGCGACACTGTTTGGCTTACAGGCACTGTTTATAAGAATCGGCCAACATACGTTTCTGTTGTTTATGTAAGCCTAAGCACACTTCCTGGCCAGACCTGAACCCTCCACAGTGGGAATATGGAGAGGAAGGGCACCTGAGGCTGAGCGCAGAACCCTACTGTGCTGTCAGCTTGAATCCAAGGATAAATCTTTGACTATTTACATACAGGCCTCGGCTGTGAGCTCAGCTAGCAAACGATGCTCTAAATCAGAGTTAATATTCTTCAGGCATGTAGAGCAGAGTCACCCAACACAGGGGTGAGTTTACCAAGCATGCTCCTAACAGGGGAAGCTGCTGGGATGGAGACGAAATGGATGCTGGGATGGTTTGACCTTTACCTCTGAGCACTATTAATATATGCTGGGGTATTAGCAAAGGTTAATGAGTTGGGGGAAGGCCCTTCTCCACAAATGCGTACAGGGGCCTCAGCCCAGTTCTGTCCAGGGCATTAGAAGTGGTGGGATTGTTCTCGAGTTCAGGACTCAAAAAATGACTGCTGTGTCAAACATAGCAATTAATAAGAATGAAATTCAAATGAAAGACAAATAACAGGTGTCTCCATGTATGACATCATGCAAGATCATGAGTAGGTCATCATTAACATAACATCTGAAATGAAAAGGGGCTAAAATGGGTCAGCATTGGCATGTTTTAAAAACAAGTCTTTATGTGCAGCAGACACATTTTGAAGCCTTTCCCCTGTAGCAGTGACCCCAATCTTGATCAGTCTGGAATACCCATTCCCCCAAAGCCTGCAAACTCCAAAAGGTAATCTACTTTCCTTTCTTCTCACAGCAGATGCTGCAGATTTGCCTCACCTGCCTGAGTTCAACAAGTTTAAAATTGGCAGAGCTATACTTCCTTTTCCGTGCAAAAGAGATATAGACCTTCCTTGATTTTAAAACCCAGTGGAGATAAACTTTAAAGACCCCTGGCGCTACTTTCAACTACTCTCTCCCAGGCCTCATAGGACCCTTTGTTGATAAGCTGTGAAAAGGCTTGCAAAAGTTAGCGGCTTATTCTGATGATTTCCTGTGCCATTTCAACTTGGGCCTCTGCCTATTTCTCCTGAAGAACAGGATATTTACCTGCCTGTGCTCTGCCCTTCTCCTCTACAGATTAAATCCTGAGCAGCACGTCACAGGATCCAAATGCAAATGTGACCGCTTTCAGCTCTCAAGCATCCCGTGGATGAGACAGACTATCGACGGCAGTGTGACATGGCGGTACAGGCCGAGGAAGTGTGTGCTGGCAAGTGGCAGCACGCGTGCGAACATTGCGGACATGGTGTCATCATGCAGCCAGCGTCTGAGAGACGAGGCGTGCGCCAGCAGTGCTCTTCACTGAGAAGGCTGGCGAGTCTCTCTGGGACACGAAGCTGGCAGAGTGAGAACCACATCAGCATTCCTCTATCTGCTCAACACATCCTGCCAGCTGGCCGAGTCGGAGACACAGCAGGAGTGAGATGGTGAGGTGTGAGGTGTGGGTATGTACTGAGGCGGGGTGGGGGAGTCAATGTGGGTAGGTTCACTTGCCTTTACAGCTAAAAGTTCAAATGCATCAAGACTCAACAGGAAGTTTGGATCACGCCGAGCCAACATGTGATGCTTGGTTGTCAGCCTTGTGAGATTTGAGCGTGAAACAGATGCTACACTTGTTAAAATCTGCAGGGAAAATATGTTACTTGCAGACTAAAATCTCTAGTCAGTGTCTTCCAGGGATGTCAGTTACACTACATTGCTGTCAACAGTAGAAAACAAGACTTAGATCACACACACACACACACACACACACATACACACACACAAACAAACAAACACACAAACCTATTTTTGATGATAGCTGCATCACTGATCAACCATGTTGGCCATGCATAAAAAACATAAGGGAGGCGAATAATAGCATCATAAATTCACATTAACTTCACTGCAGCACCAGACAGCACAACACATCTCCTTAAAACGAAGAGCATGCATGTTTTAATACTGCCTATTCGTCTCGCTCCTCGGACGACAAATTCATTCTATTTTCATCACGTGTGCTCATGTGGAGCTAAGCATCCCATGAGGGAGCTGCTGCATTAAGACAACATTAGTTCCTGCTCCTCCTGCATGCTCAGTTTGACCTGACTCAGACTGGATACATTTTCCTTCAGATCCCTTCAGTGCATCCTGACTGCTGAACCTCCAGAGTATGTTCCTTTTTTTTTTCAAATACACATGCACTTTCATTCTAAACAGCAAATCTGAAATGTTACTTATTATAAAAAGAACACATGCATATTATTTATTTCACAAATGGCCTTTCTGTCCACATGTAGTCATAAACCATAAGTAAATATCTTAAATGTGGGACCTGTAAAACCTGAAGTCTCCACTAGAGGCAGAGTGGCCTTGCATATAGCCAGAAATAAGGCCTGAGAAGTGAGTCACAACCAACAGAGAGGCAATCCATAACTGCCGGCTCTGCCTTCCGTGCATCCCGCTACCAAAATATCAAAGGTAATCAGTACACACTGAGAGTGCTTACTGTTACTCCTGTTCAGTTTACAGTGTTTTCTTTTCACTACCCAGAGACTACATTTATATCAGGATGGTTTCCACATGCTTTTTTGACATCACTGACCTTTTTCAAGTAAAAATGTACTGGACAAAAACAGTTTTCACCTTTTGTATGGTATGTATGTGTTCAATAACAGACCTGTGCATCTATTATTTTACCACATCCACAGCTGCAATCTCTGAAACACTCTCAACTTCCTTTATTATTCAGCATTTTTCATGTAGCAGAATTAAACAAAGTATTTTTAATCAATGTATTGTTTAGATAAATGTATTTTTTTTAACCATGTTTGTTCAATCAGTGTATTGTTTAGATAACTGTTTAAAAAAGTTGCTGCTGCCTCCTCAATCAACAAGGCAACCAGACAACAAAGTCAAAATAAAGTAATTTAAGGAGACAGACAAACCTGAGCATGAAGACCTGAAATAGTGTTAACGCCTCAGTAGAAGATAATCAAGCAGCTTTTACGACAGAACTGTGAAAGGTCATAGCTCTGTCTGGTATGCTGGTGCTTTTTCCTCAATTCTTTCTTTTTATCACTCTTATCACCCATAAATATTAACACATGTTTTGTTTTGTTTTTTACCTGCAGGCCTCATTACAAAATTGTTGTATAGCACTTTGATCTTTTTTCTGTTGTAAGTCTTTATTTGTTATTTTCTTATTATTTAAAGGTTAATTGTTGTGTCTACTGTTGTCAATCTTGCTAACAAGTAACGGACAAACATATGGAGATATTTCAGCTTTCTAGACAGATTGGGATTATGTAAAACTGACTGAACATTGAGAATTTGCAGGACACAAGCTTCCACTGCTTGTTAGTTGCATTCGCTCCAGCATTATTGAAGTTGGAAATATTAGGCAACATATGTATTTCAGTTGACTATTTTGGGGTAAGGGGATTACGTTTTTACTGGGGTAAGACCTGGGTGACGTGCTTGGCTTGCCCTGTTCTCTGCTGTCAATTGCTGTGGTTTCTATTGCACCTGCCAGTCAGTGCCACTCCTCCGCCATGCATAATTTATCGCATTTAATTACTGAACTAGCAGTAACAGCCTCCCGCACCGGCTGAGTGCGGCCGGCACTGCCTCCCACTGCTGGAGGAACAGCTCATTGGCTTTGTTGTCTGATGCATCATCGGCTGTTTTTACCGAGCAGCAGACAAGGCTGTGGATTAGCCCTCCAGGCACACTGCAAATACATTAGCTGCTCTTCCCCACAACCCCCCACCCCGCCTGCTGCCTCACTAGGCTAGATGAAGCTCAGGGGAGCAGGGCCTGGGGTGGATGTATCAGGGAGCCCCACTGCGGTGCCATACCAGGGAATTTGGAACATCATGGGGATAAGCTGCTGCAGAGAAAGCAATGGGATCATTTGATTTTGCTACAGAGTCACGGATAAAACTCTTCTTTCTGACTCTAGAATGAGGTCTCTTCAGTAGGATGGAAGACTCAAAAATGATATAGAGGAACTGGGTAATGAGGCAAGCCCAGGCACTGTTATAAGAGAGTAGAACAGTAGGGTTAGTGCCAAGACTATCTAGCAAAATCATTGTTTCATGCTGAAGACTTGTGTGGAATTCACTGCAAGGGCTCTTGCAGATCATCCTACTACAGTAGACCCAGAGTTCTTAGAGCATTCTCAGAGTACAGAAGGAGTCGGACTTAATTATCATTCTGCTGCCATGTCGCCTAAGGGAAAATCTGGTGCAACCATCCCTCCTAAATCAGCTCAGGTTTCATCATTTATTTGGCCATGGTTTAGAAATACCTCTATGAGAGATGGTAAAATATAAGAGGAGTGTTTGCACTTGACAGAAAGAGGATTGTGAAAAGCTCAATGGTGAGTTCACACGTGTGCACTCTCTAGGCCTCCTCCTGAGCTTGCACTACAGCAGGTGCCTTAGCGCTTCATTCTGGCAAGTTTCAAGCTGGCAAACCTTTCGGCCAAATAGCAAACCTGCTGTTGCTGTCAGGGTTGGAAAGCAAATCTCTTGGTCTTCAGTGTGAGGCTATTCCTCTATAGAGAGACATTTTTTTGAGAATATAGATTTATAGCTTTTAGATAGTTTCAGGGCACAGTTAGGTTAATAAAGTTATTCTTCAGCTACACAATAGAATATCAGCAAATGAATAAACCAAATATGTACAATATATGGATATAGTATAGGGACACCTGGCCATTACACCAACAGGAACATTAATGACATTGCATTCATGCTGGACTGGAAAAGTTTCTTCCCTAAAGTGTCCACAAAGTTGGAAGCATGTCCAAAATGTCTTGGTATGCTGAAGCATTAAGATTGCCCTTCACTGGAAGTAAGGGGTCTAACCCAAACCTGAAAAACAGGTGTGTACAAATACTTCCGTCTCTATTGTGTGTATAAATATATTTTGCATTCAAATGATCACACAAAATCTGCACTCAGCAGCTGGTATACATATCTGGGACTGCCTGACCCTCAGATGCCTTCTCTGCTCTTCAGGACTGTTTTGAGCACAAACTGACTTGTGTTTAGGTTAATACAGCAGAGGACTATACAGTGTTGGTCACTGGCTATATCACAATATATGCTGCCAAGAAAATGAGACATCACCTTCAGATCAGGTAATGAGACTGCCCTGAGAGCAAGGGCCAAATTGTTCTGGGTCATCGGACCAGAAGAGCACACATCTGCTCAGAAAATCCACAGCCAGTTCTAAGACAATGTGGATATACACCATATGGGACAGGGCATCACGGCCATTGCCAACTAGATGTCTAGATTTCAGGCTGATGCCAAAATTCCAGATGCTGAATCTATGCAGTTTTAAGCGCAAAATGCTATGGCAATGAGGAAGACCACCACGCCCTAACATCCAGGCTGATGTAAAGAAAACTCTGCAGAGAGACGACCCATGGAAGGCTGCAGGACCAGACAACATTCCAGGCCATGGGCTCAGAGGATGTACAGACCAACTTGCAGACATTCAATATCTCTCTGAGCCCCGCCAATGTTCTGCTTCAAAGCCATCATCATCCTTCTTGTGCCAAAGATGACATCTGTGTCCTTTCTCAATGATAATTGTCCTGTTAAACTCTGGTCCATCTTCATGAAATGCTTCAGGTGTCTTGACTGGAGGAACAGTAAAGAGCTGGGTCACAGCTGCCCCTTCACTGGATGCCATGCAGTTTGTATATCGCCCCAAACACTCAATGAATGATACCATCTCCACCACCCTTCTCCTGGTCCTCACCCACCTGAACAAAAACAACACATACTATGTTAGAATGCTGATTAGAGGCAGGTGTTTAACCAACTGCAACTGGACTCTGAACTCAGTCAGGACTGGAATCTCTAGCACCACCCTGCTGGGCACAGTGACCCCAGGAATGTGTTTTCAGTTCTCTGTTGTTCATGCAGCCAGGCATATCATCAAGTTCGCCAATGACCCAAACATGGTGGGTTTCATCAGTGGTAACCATTAGATGTCCTACAGAGAGGAGGTACAACAGCTAACAGACTGGTGAAGAGCCAACAGCCAGTCTCTGAATGTGTACAAAATAAAGAGATGGCTGTTGACTTCAGGCAAAGTTTCTATAGCAGATGGGCCTCCACTGCCAGAACAAGAACCAGTTTCTTTTCTCAGACCACCTGACTTCTCTGTCAGAGCTGAAACACAGACACACACAAACACACACACACAAAAACACATATGCTAATGACCTGAACTAAACTTTTTCCTTTTCCTATAGCACATTTATACACACTACCTTACACAAACAACTTACACAACTGTGTAAGTGACTAACAAGTGTCACTGTAAATACCCCTCCAATTAGTAAATTCTCCACATTCTGCACAATTTTTATTCATTGTCATTCCTATTTATTGCTATAATTAGATGATAACATAGTAAAATGCTATACAACCTCGGGATATTTGCTGAAGTAGCACTGTTGTGAAACTGTTTAATGACGCAGTTCTGTTTAATGCTGCACATTTCAGTGGTCTATGGTTACTGATTTTAAAAACCCTCAAACAAAATTACTCTCAATGTGACCAAGTCAGAGGATTCTGAAATGGCAATCCAAATCACAACTGCTGTAAATGAGGCAAACAGTTATAAACAACCGAATTAGACCAACATGTGTAATGAGGACAGAGGCATCCAGTAACTTTTGACCATGCAATGCTCCAGGCAGCACCAGAGGTTACAACAACAGCTATTCTGAGAGCTTAGCTGCTGTCTAGGTTAATCGAGCATATGATTAGAGCATTTGGACTTTAAAAGTCCTACATGGGAAATTGGGTTTTACTGCTTGTTCAGCACCCACTCCCCAATCCCTCACCCCCATTCTGCCCATTCTGCAATCTTCCTCTCGCATGTTCACAATTCGGCCTATCCGAAAGGGGCCTGCACATGTGGGGCATCTTCTTCGAGATAATATTTCTCTAAAGGTGGACAGCAGTGTTGACTGTAGCAGCAGTAACAGCAAAAGCAATTTTGTTGTATATTATCATTTGCAAGAGCGACATAATGTAAATAACCTCTCAAACAAACCAAGTTTTGCTTGTGCCTAGCCTATTCCCACACTTGTCAGACACGGCTATGCCATGCCAGTATGTGAGCGAACACTCAGAGTGCATTCCATATCCAGCTGTTACAACAGAGGAGTCAGGAAAAAAAAACATATGTCTATTAAACGACCATGTCCATGTCCATCAGAAGCCACTCTAAGCAGTCTTCATTCTGCACACTAACAAAGCCAAAATCAGCACAGAAGAAATCAATAATATTCTGTATTTTTAGAGAGGCTATAGACTCACCTACATGTACACTAAACAAGTGCAAATTTGGAATTAAAATCAAATTAATTTAAACAAAGAGCAGACAGAGATCAGTCTATCCATAGTTTTGCAGTGCAGTGTAGAAAAAAGTAATAAAACATTCCTACAGCAAGCTCATTAGCAACCGGTCAGTTTATTCTACTGTTACCCTACTGACAGTTTATTTTTCAAGAGTCGTGTGTCGCTGTTTCTTAATTCATGAACACAATGGCTGATAAAAGGTCTGAAGCACTAATTGTGGTATTGGCTTTGGGCTGTCAATATGATAAGCAAACAAGCTACCGTTATGTGGGCCTTAAGGGCGTTCAAATCAATTTGGTACCGTGTTAAAGAGCAGGGACATGCTAGAGATCTGAGTTACATAAAAACAGCCTGGCAGGCCACAGAAAACACACAAGTGAATAGATCTCTTCCAGGGCGTAGATGTGTCGTAGATTGCAATTCCCTTCTAAATATAAGTGATTTTGGTAAAAGGTTGACAAAATACAATTGCGAATGGTCTGCATTTCCAGTTAAGTTATTTGATTAAAGCTGGGTTTTCTCCTTTCGTGCATTCTTATAAATAAAACTGATGATATGATCTACAAGATCTTATTACTTTTGGTACTGGGATTTTCAATGCATCCTTCACAATAGATGTGGTAGTGCATAATTGAAAACAATGAAGGCATGTGATGCACACAGAGGAAGAAAGACAACCCTCTTTATAACGGGCAGTGGTCACATACCACAGATTTCTGGGAGGTCATGCTCCTGCTTTTACAGAGGTGCTGTGGACCCAAACCTTTCAAATGACTCGCTCAACATTTCAGTTTTTGTGTCAAATCGCCTAAAAAACAAATCTTGTTAGCAATATATGAGAGTTTCCGTTAGTTGTTCTGTAGTTCTGTAGTAATAAGAAACCTATTTAAAAATTGCCATCTAGATAGGAGTACAATAGAATTACCTTAGAAGAAAGTTCAGCACAAGATGCAAGTCACTGGTGTATGTCTAGACATGAAAAGGTCTAGTTTCAGATTAATATACAACAATAGAACAAACCTGTAAGGCTGATAATGATTAACTTGAATGATATCACAGTGACGGAATGAGGAAAGAAAAATGACTTTGTTTAGGTCAGACGAGGAAGAGCCCCAGTGTCGGGTGACCCATTTCCTCAACTCTGCATCACTGAAGTAGGGTAGAATGTTATGAACTGCTGATTAATTCATAAGAAGATATGATCTTTCCTTTCTCTGAGATGTTTTACACCTGTGGGGGCTCAAATGTGTCTTTGTTCCAGACACAGGCTGTTACGTGGTCAGCAGCAATGGGAGGGAGGACATTTGTAGTGCTTAGCCTTGAATTCTCAGTGGGTCAGCATGGATGACTAAACTAAACAGAGCATCTCTCAGGCTGACGCAGCAGCAGTGTGTCAGCCTGCTGGATTTTCAACTCATTAGACATGCAAACAAGGTCCAGTGAACTGGGGTGAACCAAAGAGGGACTGGACTGTCTTTTTCTCCAGCTCACTCTGTTGGAATGGCTGCCACTTTATGGGCCAAAGCAAATTCTTTTGTAGCATCTTACTCTTCTCTGTGATGTTATGTCTAGTGTAGATCAATTGCTGCTTCTCCAAATTCCTCAAAATCACATTTTCAGCCAATAAAATTAAGCAACTACTATGAAAGACTTCACGCAAGCCAAAAATCACATTCTGCCCAAAGCTGTGTAATAATGGAATGTGTACAATAAACTATTAATTAAGATGTGTAATAATAAGAGGTGCATGACAAAAGATGGATTAAGGTGTATAATAATGGATGGAAAGCGATAACAAAGAACCAAAGATGGCATTAATACATTAAACACGTGATAAATTATTTTTTACAAATAATAATAATACAGACAATATGCTAGACATGAGGAAAGAGAGGCAGATTTTGCTCTGTATTGTAAAAGAAACATATTTTTTGCATTCTGAGCTCATCTATTTTACATGCGGCCAAAGGCCACAATCATACATTTGGCATTGATTTAGTTTTATTAATGATTGAGGGGTTGTAACCTCTTGCCCAGACTAGACGGTTAACTGACATCAGACAAAGTAGATTTAAATCTGTGGTGTAATTCTTGAACATAGTGGATAAATATTTTGTAGAAGCTAAGAACAGAGAGGCCAGTTTTCCTATTTATTGATGAAACAGCTAAAAAAGCAGGGTTTTTAAAATATATAAGTACAAAACAAACCTATAGTGGGAAACGGTGCTTTGGGCGAAAAAAAGGAGAGACTGAGAGTGATCTCCTGGAGTGAAGTCATAAAGAAATAATTTACTCCAGTCACTGTCCCTGGCTCCGTTTTAGTACACATTTTCACTTATCTTGGGGCTGCAGGCGCTGGGGAGCAAACTAAGCCTGATATTTCTCTTTGCTTCTTGAGCTGACCACAGGCGCTGGGCGAATCTGAAAGGTGGGCTGTCATGACAATTGGTAATGCTAGCCTAAAGAGCGTGGCTGCGCCAAAGCACATTTATATGCAGATGGCAATAAGAATTGAACACAAAGAAAAGAACAGCAAAGACGTAAAACCTTCCTTTCAAGAAAAAAAATCAGGAGCCTTTTTTTCAAGCATGTCTGGTTGTGCTCAGAGCTGGAACAGGATGGTGACATCACTCAGTAGGCTAGTGTGTGATTGCTGCAGTTCACAGAGTGACTCACATGGGGCAGAAAGAGGTTACGGCTGGGGACTCATCACTAGCTCATCCGAATGTATGATCAGAACCCTCTGGTCCTCTGTACAGCAGCTCTTGACTCTCATGGTGCCGAGTCAAGGCAGTGCAGACATTCCACCCATGCAGCTGCATAGATTTACTATGACAAAATAAATAGTAGTAAGGTATGCCATCCACACACACACACTCACATTCACTCTGCATTTCATTACAGCGTTCTCTCACTATGGTTGTCAACACGTGCGCACTGGCACCAAGTGTGTGAGGGAGAGGAGGGTGGTGGGTGTGGCTGTGGGTGGTCGCTGGCAGTTTGCAATTGCTCCTGCTCACATTTCATTGGTTCCTAATGACATCATGGACGGATGCCGTAATGCCAGAGAGGCAACTTCTACAATCAAAGCACACTGGAGCACGAGCTTGAATTTGATTAATAAAAATGGATTTGCGGGGGTACATTTAAAGGCTGAAAATAGATCCGACTGATAGACTTTTCTCCCTCAGGGAAGCAGCAGCCTCACTCTCAAAAACCCCTTAGACGCTGTCCAGCTCCACTCCTGCTGAATAACATTGCACCACTATAACAAACAAGGCAACATGGCTGAACAGCAGGCGTTGATTTAAGTATAGCTTTACAGGTTTGAGGAACAGATGTGGACTACTTGAGCACCGATGTGCGTCCCTCTGGATGAGAGTGTCAGCTAAATGCCGTAAATGTAAATGCAAAGCAGTTTGAGTTGGTCACATGTCCTTAGCTCCCGTAGCTGGACCATCCTAAAGCCCAGTAAAAAATAACAGTTTTTGTCTTCTTGCCACATGCCCGAAATGAAAAGGACAGCTCAAATCTTTATTCCAGCAGTTGTAAGGGAAAATACATAAAAGAAGCCAAAGTTGCCACATAAAACCGACTTCAGTAGAAAAAGAACTCATCAAATTACTTTTAGAAGAGCAGTGGATATTGTCTCTGCCAGTCAAGGGATCAAGTTTGTTCAGTGCTATTACACTCTTTCTGAGATCCTTTTCAGTCAAAAGTGAAACGCTTCACAGTTAAGAGGCCTGACGAAACATAAATTCGAGAGTTGATGATCCAGCAGAATAACATTAAACTAAAACCAAATAGAATTAAACAACTTAATGTGAAAGATTAAATAGGAATAGCATTTGTAAAAGTTACTGCTTATTATCCACTCTGTCTAATGCAACATGGCTTACTGTCATATTCTGATTTCTCCGCCTTCTAGGTTTTCAGGTCTATTTTACTAGTTTGGTGATTTGCTCCTTCTTTAGGTAAATAATCTAATCATATAATCTCTCATATAATCTCTCACTCTAAGGCTACAGCAGAAGGCCTCATGTTACTGAGGGCATCTAGAGTCATAAATATGAAAGGGAAAATATAAGACACATTCCATCTATAGGAATACTGTAACAGGGGGTCCCTGAGCTCATTTTACTTTACTTGTTGATATGGGGTTAGTAGGAGCGGGATGTAAAAAATGGAAAATGATTCGAATCTTTCTGTCCACTACGTAGAGGCAGTCAAAAGTAAATCCACTTCAATTAAAGAGTATGGAAAAGCCAAGAACTGTGTTATATATAATAGATGTCCTTATCACGACCATGACCATGTGGACAGAATTGAAGACTTTCAAAGACAGATAAAGTAGTTTGACTGACTTATTATGGAGTTTCACATATACTAACAGGAAAAGAAACATAAAAGGTAAGTAAATACTGTAACTGTTAGGGCTATGTGTACAAGAAATCACTGTAAAAAAAAAAACAACCAGTAATACTTACAGCTCGTTTTAGGCTTTGAGTGTAAATGCTCCAGTAATCCCAAGGAAAATCCATTTCCTGATGTGAAAAGTTAATCCCGAAAGTGTTTATTATCCAAAATCCCAAAGTTGTGCATGCATCCTGATCGGCATGAGAGTTCCCTTCGGCCCCATAGATCTGAAACAGACAACAACTTTGACTTGCATCCTAATGGTTTTTCCTACTAACATCGAATAAGAGAAGGAAAGGTTTCCCTTTTGTTCACTTGGTGCAACGTGGTGCAAATATCCCTGTGCATCAGACCGGAGTCCTCACTTGATGGAGGCCACTTTGTTCTATGAACAAGTTTGAAAAGAAAGATATTTTAAAAATATAATTTAAGGACTGTTTTACATGTAACTAACGTTTATACCTAAAAAAAATACCTAAAACTACTTTTTAATGTGTACATATATATAACCCTTTGTTGGGGGCATGTTTATTTAAGACAGTCTGACAGCAAAGTAGAAGTAAAAATACTTAATTAAAGTTAGGAGGACCTACTCCAAACTACACTAAACTTTTCCTATACGTAAAAAAACAATTTAAAAAGTGAAAACTGAACTGAACTTCTCACTGTACAAGCTCACCGTTTGGCCTGATAGTCTTTGTTTTCCTTTTGGTCTGTGATTTGTTTCAATGAGTCATTTCCAAGAAAATGGGGATATTGAGAAAATCCACACTGTTGTGGAGGAAAGGTGAAGACAGTGTGTTTAGTCTGCTGTGCGTGTGTGTGTGTGTGTGTGTGTGGTGTGTATTTGCAGCTGGGGCAGAACAAAGAGAAAGGCGAGTGCGCGCGCGGCTCCAACTTCTTGCAACAAAGGAGTCAGAGACTCACTGTACCTGTTGCTTTTCTGCACATTTTCTCCTCAAGATCCTTCCTGTGGCACGAGACTCCTGCGAGCCCCCACGCACGAGAAAGACTGAAATAACGCCTTTTAACCCAATGAACGGATTTAAATGAGACACTGTCGACATCACTACGCAGGCTCTGAGAAGTACGTGTTAATAGACTTTCGTAACTCTCCTATTTCTGTCCCACTTTAACTTTTAAAATGTCTGAAAATATTTCATCCACAAAAAAGGACAAATCTGAGATTATTTCAGCAACTTCCTTTCGACGACCAAACTTTGACAGCTGAGAGTGTGTGCGTGATCCCGCGTCATGGATCCAAACCCACAGAAACCACGTAGAACAAACAAACAAACAAAAACACGTCTTTCTATGAACAAATGGTCCCGGATAAAGCAGTAAAATATCCAGTTTTTAGGTCTGGACATGCAGGTCTGCGCATCCACACTGTTCCTCCAAAACTCTGCTGGACAAAGGAAAGCTCTCCAAGTTTGCGCCCTGACGCACCAACTCTGAGAGAACTTTTTACACAACTCCCCACCCCCAGGAAAACAAAGATTCCGCTTTAAACAAGCAGCAGAGCTACTGCTGCATTTTGTGTGGTGTAGTCGAGAGCAGAGACTCACCTGCAGGGTCTGAAGAGCTCCTGGCTGAAGTTGGAGAGTGGGGGGAAATATTGGTGCTGCTGGCTGTTGATGGCTCCCTTTGTCTACACGTGTGAAGTGAGGTGGGGGGGTGGGAGGAGGGGGTGTGGGGCGCTGCAGCCCGGCCGCGCCTTCTTCACTTCACTCCCAGTCCCGCCCAGTGCACGCAGCTCCAACTGCAAAACAAAGAAAGGGGGGACTTAACAGCCCTGCACGACCACCCCAGCGCAACTCCAACAAAGAGAGGCAAACTTACAGAAGAGCAGCACAGCAAACTAATAGACCCGGTACTGGGCTTTTCCATCCAACTATGTGTGTGTGTGTGTGTGTGTGCATATGAATGAAGTGTTCATGCTGTTAATATTACTGATCTAATTATAAGAAGTTA
>JBBKCR010000006.1:15615267-15628673 GCA_037577295.1 Ladigesia roloffi | reverse complement strand
TATATATATATGCATACACATATTATATATCTGTGTGTGTGTGTGTCACTGCTCCCCAGCAGTGTGTGAGAGTGCAGACGAGACGCCTCGTGGTGCTGCTGTTGTGAAGCCTGTGGAGACAGTGAGAGTAGGAGTGAGAGAGTGAGAGAGAGAGAGAAAGAGAAAAGACTCAGCCACCTTCTTACTTACCCTGCCACTAATGGGAGGAGTCCAGTGAAAGGCAGGCAGGTTTTCGTCCACAGCTCTGAAGCGTTTTCAGTTCTCCACATTCAAAATAGCCTAAGTGACACAATCTTTCTTCACCTGCTCTCACTGCGTGCAAACAGTGTGCAGTTCTGCTCTCCACAGCTTTCTAGGTCACTTCTGTTTTTTTCCCCCACAAAGATCATAATCATTTACAATCATTATCACAAGCGTCTTTTTACAGTTATATAATGCAGATTTTGGCAGATAACATTTTGTTTAATAGTGATCTATTGTTTAATAGAAACCTTCCTCTGAGGAGTCATTGGCAGAATTTTTGCCCACTAGATGGCAGAGTGAAGCCAAGAGCTGCACCACATGCCTCTGTCTCAGGTCTTTATTATTACAGCAGTACAGCAAATTACATAATGCCTCAGAGGTTTATTCAAAAAATGCTCTATATCAGCAAACTGACGTGTTGTAAACTGTTTGTTGTGTTGCAAAACTGCAGTATAACCCTTCCTCATTACTCAAGTATGACTGCATTCTGCACGATACTGGATGGATATTTAGTTTAAAGGGATCTGTGACAGATTCAATTCAGTTCATGAAGGGACAAATTCTGTCCTGGTGTGAGGTCAGATTTCAGAGTTTATTGTCTTTGTTAGTGCTCGTGCATGCAACACCCCATCTGAAAATGTATGTTTGTTTAGTTTTATAAACACTTTTAAAAAATTTAAATATTACAGTTAATTCTACCACCTTTTTATATTGTTTTATATTATAATTATATTGGAAAAGCACACAACACCTGCAGGCAACCCCCAGCCTCCCTAAATCCCCGCTTTATCTCCTTTCTCCCTTTTTCCTTTTTAAGAGCCGAGACGTCACACAGCAGGCGACTGGATGTCTCTACCTGAGCCAGGTGCGAGTCGTCCAAACAAACAGACATGCACTTATTGGCTCGGGAAGCTTCACATGAACTTATTGCTATTTGCCATTGTGGTGTTGTGCTGTTCAGTGGGAATGAGTCTCTGGAACAACCTGTAATTCAGGTTCAGCTAAAAAGAGCACCTGGGTTTATGGCTTTATGGGCTTCCAACAAGTTCTTTGTTAATTTAGGGAAAGAAACTGAGGGGTGGGTAGGCTCTAAAAAGCAATGTAATCTCTGGTTCTTGTATAACACATGTACACCCAGACGGATTACATTTAACATTAAGGATTAATGCTTATAATTGTGAAAAACTTGGCGTAACCTATTTTACTATTTTAGTAAAATTCAAAAGTATTTTAGTACAAAATTGTAAATACAATATATAAAGATTATAACATTTTAAAACATACACACATTCTGTTTTTATGTACTTTTTTGACCCTAAGGCTCACTACAACCACTATTTCTCGAACTGAAAGTACGTGTGCCCACTTCATTAGAAACATTTGCCCTGTCTGCTTAGGTTCAACTACCTAACATGTCCATGATTTTGGAAATGCAATTAGTGATAATTTGTCAATCATCCCTTTACCCAACTATACATTGTTCTCTTTCACACTACTGGACACCTTTTAACTTCATATTATTCAGATGGTGTAACATGTTGTACCCTGTGGACTATGGTAGTGATGTTCAATCATATTGTGCCTCAGCAGATATATAGTCTCAAGTTGTACATAAGAATTGTGGAGCTACAAGGTACAGGTCTCTGACGGACGGTTAGAACAAGGTTTTTTTTCCTGTTCTAACAAAATATCCAACATTTGCCACATGAAGTGAAAGAGAGGAGAAACAAAAAGGTACACTACATAAATCTGTGTCATTGGCTGACAAGGGACAGCACTTTTGTGGTGCTATAATGAATGTATTGATCAACGTATCACAGAAAGCATATTTAAACAGGTGCAGGGGACTTTCTTATCTTATCTGTAGACCAGCTGCTTGGTAATGCCCAAGTTAATCAATTACAGAGGCAGCTTTTAGCATCTCTACTGGCAAGTTTTGTTTGTGTCAAACTTTGATTTCAGAAGTTAAGTGAGGGCAACTCAAACATCTGCTCCCTTCAGCGCTGATCGGAAGTGGAGGCGAAAGGTGATATGCCAGGAGATGCCGTTGCGAAGACAGATTGGTTTACAGGTGGGCAAGGTTTAGAAGCTTCAACAGACAAATGAATGCAACAGGTGTCGTGCTGGTTCATTAGGAAAGTGTGCATATGATTGTATTACCTTTTGTACGCCACTGGACACCTGTGGTTAAAATCACAGGGCTGTTCTTGACTGTATGTTTGCGGGTGGTGGACCATTCTCAGTCTACAATAGCAGTGACACTGACCCCAGCAACACTGCTGTGCTGATACACCCTCCAGCACACACACACCCTGCCGTGTCATAGTCACTGCTGTGTTGGGAATGGTCCACCATGGCAGTAGTAAGATGGCCTACAGACTGTACTAGCTATGTTGCTACCTTATATGGCTGGTGAACCAATGTGTGCAAGCACAAGAAAGGAGTTTCTAATAAAGTGCATGATTAGTGCATATGTATGGGTGTGAAAGGATGAGTGCCACATCCTTAAATGCTGATTCTGTAGCTCTGGGGCTGGTGCTGCCGATACAGACCGATGAAATCTCCAGAGACCAGCGGTTCACAAACCAACCCAATGCCTTGTCAGTCCCATACCTGTTTGAGTGATGTCTGGCTGCCTTGTATTCTGTCGGAAAGGCCTGAGGTCTCAGGGGAAGGTAGGAAAGGGGGATAGGCACTTCTAGTATTAATGCAGAGTTCATATAAATACAGTTGTTTGGGTTCCTGAATTTGAAGTGTATACATGAACAGTGTGTAAAGAGTCTTCTAAGTTCATGGTAATACTTGACAGTAACGCAGAGTGGGATGTGGTCTGCAAACGGGGAAAAATATTTGGAGAGTGTGAGGTCATGAAAGATTCCAAAGATTCCCCTGAAGGAGATTTCAGTGTCTTTTTTTGAATTTTTTTTTATTTTTGGTAGTGTCAACGTTTTAAAATAATGGAAGCCTACAGGATATTTATTTAAATAACAACTGACATAAACATGCTAATATTTACAAGAGTTATCAGACAAGTTGTATAAAGAGCCTATGACAAATGCCTTACAAGTAAGGTGAATTGTTATAACTAGGCTTCTGTTTCTAAATGACCCATGATACTTTAAGTATCCCCTATTTACCAAATTATCAGGGCACCTAGTGGCCTTGTGGTTAAGGAGTTGCCCCTGTGATCAGAAGGTTGTAGGTTTGAATCCCATGATTGCAAGTGTTATCACAGAGGTTCCCTTGAGCAAGTTACTGTTCCCACATACTGTGCCTGTAGCTGCCCATTACTGGTGAATGGGGTAAATACAGTTAGAATGTCACATTGTTCACATATTGGGCTGTGGAGTGTTCACACGTGACTATGATTTTACAGTAATTCTTCACTATGGACCCAAAAATAAGGTGGTACATTTAGAAACAAACAATCAGTGTGGCTACATATTGCCTGCAAAATTCAAACTAAAAGGTGAAAAAAAGACTGTCAGAGGAGAAATGGCCATGTCTGCATTCGTGACACATTTTCCGGAGTGACAGAACACCAATTACAGCCAAATTGCAACCTCTTCACACCTGATAGGCATGGGACAGAGTTGAGATTGAGCCTGCAGATAAGGGTTGTGATGTTTTTTGTGTTTGTGTGAGAGGAAGGGGGTTGTTTTTCAGAGTGTGCAGTGAAGGGTGATGCCATTTATGGTTTGAGAGGGATTAGTTAATTTGGAATATGTACTTGTTTGTTAAAATGTATGTGGTATATTGATATCTATACCTTTACAAAGTGGAAAAATGTATGAAACCATTTAACCTTTTCATAGTTTTAGTACTCTTATCCAGCTTTACTCTCTCTGAAGTCTGTACAAAGGCAGATATCTCTGTCATGCAAGCAAATGTCACCATATGCCTGATTTCTTTCTTCTTCAAGCGCTTTATTTTGTGGACACCTGTCTTGTCTCTAGGCCTCTGCCGGGATCATAACCGCGATCACATTGACATTAAATTTAATGACAGAACGTGCAATAAAAAGAGCTTCTCTGAGTGTTTTGTTGAGGCAGAAGGTGAGATTAAACCCACTGCATCTATGCTGGGATGCTCAGACTATAACACAGTGATGGTAAAATGCATTTATGGTCACGCAGATGAAATAAAAAGAGAAATCAATGAAGTTCATGTAGAAAACTATTGCATTTTTTCTGAAATACCTGCTGTACTAACACATCTGATATTGAACTATTGATTTCATTCTTCTAAGATTTCATTTTCTTAATGGAAGCAATTGCTGATCCAAAATCATATTATTTTTAATGTTGTCAGCCATAAATGTAGTGTACTTACACTATTCTATCTAGTAGAGTTAACCATAGAGTTATGGTTTGGTAAAACATGTTGATGAGGCACATAAACCTTTATTTGTTCCAAAATCTCCAGACACCATCAACCAGCAGCTCCTAAAAATAAAACATTAACTGCAGCAGATGAAATGCAACATGTGTTGTATTAAAAGAAAACAAGATCCAATTTAGGGTTTTATGTAGTATGGATTGCAGTTGCTTAAGTCCAGGCACAGAGAAAAAAAAGGTCCTTCTGTGGCCATAATAGGCGAGCCTGATTTGCTCTGGCTTGAGGAAGGATCAGCACGCTTCAGGGCAGGTGGTGCTGGCAAAAACAGGCAGGGTGATTGTGGCAAATTATGGAGACATATGGCACATTAACACCCTCACCTAACCAGAATGCAAAGGGAAACCTTCTGCACTGACCCCCACGATCCAAGCAATTACCCATCAGTCCATGCCAGACCTGCATACAGTGGCGGCCGGCCCATATGGGCATTTTGACAAGGCAATGCCAACAACCTAACAGAGAAAGGTAAAGAGACAAGGACACACACCCTGCCTCTCAATTCGGGCCCCATCGGGGGTGGAAAGAGTCCTGGAAAAGTTAGTTAAGAGTTCTGTTACTTAGGTAATAATTCACTTCAATAGCATGTAAAATCATTAATTAAAAGTTCATTTTAACAGCTTACCCTCATTATTAGCTTTCCTTAGAAGCTAAAAAGAAAGTGTCTTACCACAAGTTATGTCTTAACACAATATACCAGAATCTCATTGCCTAAAAATAAAATTATGAAAAAGGGGGGTTTTTTTTGAAGAATTTTAATGCTATGGTTAAAAATTAAAACCAATTTCTATCAGAAACTTACATGCAAAATATGACATAAATAACAAGAAGGGTTAAAAATATTTAAACAATTGTCATTGCTGGAGGAATGTGCTGTAATGAGAGTAGTTACTCGTAATTTATGAGATGTTAATTGTAAAAAAAAAAGACTATTTTAAATTGACTGATTGGAAGGTTGAAATAAAATGACAGCACATACAAAGTAGCCAAAACAGGAGTCCAGTGAAGACAAACGTCCAAAGCAAACATGGCAACCATGAGCTCCTGCTGCTCACTGGTGTTGGCCAGGTTTCAGGAACTCCAGATCATGATTGTGAATTGTTGAAGGGATGTAAAATATATAAACGCTGTTAAGAAGACATGAAGGGAGTCACAAATTTAAAAAAAATATTTTAAAACCAAAACAACAGTGTTTGTGCAGCCTAAAATGTAACCTAAAATTACAGATCTGCTTTTTAAAAACCTGTCACCATGTTTATCTTACGCCAATCAGGCCTCCACTTTGCAAACACTTTTAAAATCTTTTTTAAAGATTTTAAAACAAACATAAGCATTAAGATGAGCTCACAAAAAGGAGTGTGTTTGGTCAGACGGTCAGTAATCCCATTTCTCAATTGATTTTTGACATGTAAATAAAATGACCGCTTAAATCTTCGTCAAGGGCAGTTTGATGGTTAGGATACAGTGTTTGAGTTTCATTTGTAATCTGCCAGTATAAGAGGTTTTATTATATCATCCTTTAATATCCATGCATTAAATTCACGTTTTGAGTTGCATTAGACTTTTAACATTCATTGACCTTTATTATTGAGTCATTTAGATAGAAAACCATTGAAAATAGTTTATTATTTATAATAGAGTATATAACAGAATATAGTGTTATGTATAGTGGTAAAATATGGACATGCTAGGTCCATAAAAGTTTTAATAATTATCAGTACCAGATTGAGATGGGTTATGTGCATGAATAGTCAACATGCAGTTTGTTCTAACAGGTTTGTCTGGGCCAGTATTGATGGAAAATAACACCCAATGTGAGAGACTGCCACCGAGAAGAGTGTGAAAGAAGAAGTGAAAGAGAGCAGTGTAAGACCAAGTAGGGAGGGTGTACAAGAGATTCTGTACTCGCCCTCTCTGGATTGAGTGACACAGTTGAGATTGTTGGACTGAACACATTTTCACAGTTTGTTATTTTAAAGTAATTGGGCTGTATTGAGTAGAGTGTATTTTGTGTCTAGCTCATCACACTGCAATGTCAGTCTGAGATTTTATCACAAAACTTAGAAATTATGAAGCCATCAAAATAACGTTTCTTTACTAGCAATGCCTAATCTTGTATGACCAGATGTAGTGTCATATTGAGAATGCCCAGGTACAGCCACAAGAGATTTTGAGCAAAATGGGCAAAAAGGTGAGAACTTCCAACTGGGTATATTAATGTGTACTGCATGGTTGGAGGGGTAAAAATAAACATTTCATTTTTAAAATTTTTGTACTATATTGAGTGCGGCATGGTGGCACAGGTGTTAGCATTGTTGTCACACAGCAAGAAGGTCCTGGGATTGAGTTCCGAGTTGGGGGTAGGGTCTTTTGTTGTGGATGTTCTCCCTGTGACCACATAGGTTTCCTCCAGGAGCTCTGGGTTCCTCCCACCACCAAAAACATACATGCATTGGGGATTGGTTGATTGAAAATGCTAAATGGCACCTAGGTGTGATTGTGTGAGTCTGTATCTGGCATTGCGACGTGCTGGTGACTGTCCAGGTTGTACCCTGCTTTCACCCATTGCAGCTGGGATAGGCTCCAGACCCCCCCGTCCCCGACCCTGAGTGTGGGACAAAGGGATAGGAAATAGATGGATGGATAGCAACAGAGCATATTGTGTGGGGATGGTACCTTGTTCGAGGTCACATCAGTGGAGCCGCTGGCCACCAGCTGCTTCAAGCAAAACTTTTCAATGATAAAAGCAGTCTTATCTGTAATTTAGTGTAGTGCCCGTGTGACTCTCATTCAGGTGGCATCTTTCCTTCTGTTTCTAGTATCAAAACGTCACATAGAATGATAGAACCAAATATGTGAATATTTGGCTGTACCCCTGTATGTGGTTCATTTTCAACCCTAATGATTTTGTAGAATGAATGCATTGTATACCAATAACACCCCTATACTCCATTGATCAAGGTAGACAGGGGGAGGCAGACAGGCTTGGTCTCTGACTGCAGTCGGACATGCTAGATGGTAGCAGAATGGTCAGCTGTGGCTGGAGAGTTCACAGAGAGGACAACCGCCTCTTGCCCCACTACATCCACACACACACACACACACTAAGGCTAGGAGGGGGTTGTGAGTGATGCCACCATTTGTCAGCTGACCACCATGTCACTGAGCTCTCATGGCAAAAGCAAAGACAGTAGCACTCTCGACTCTCCAGACACACATACACAATCCTACATACACACATACACACACAGAGCAGCGGCTCACTTCTGTTTTTGGCAGTGAGGGAGAGAGAGAATCCGCCTTGTCTTTACTTTCTCAAGCCGATCTTCCCCTCCGTCTTGTGTGCGTCTGTTCGCCTTCTTTCCCTGGGAAATTAGGAAGGAGCCAGAAAACCAGGAAAAAGAGCTTCGGATCGTATGTGGCATGGACAAAATTGAGTAAACGCAATCTTCACCAAGGGTTTAGGCATGCATTCGTTGATGTACAGTAGCCGAGGTCCTGGATTACCCTCGCCTTGCACATTTGTAAACTCATTTCAACTCAGGAAGGGTTGTTAATGAGCTGAAGATCTGGATCAGATACAGTAGAGCATTAAAATAATATGCCAGTGAGGGGTATTCCAGGTCCTCCTGACCCTTCAAGCTTCTTTTTTGCAATTTCACAGTCTTGAAACGATGAATTCTCTCTTCTTCATGTCGAGGAGATAATTTAAGGCCTGTCCTGCTATGCTGTGCGTCGTCCCGGTGCTTGTGGAATCCTCTGCAATGTAGACGAGAGCAACCTTGGACTGGCTGACCTAAATCAATTCCAGTCCTGTCTGGATGCTGAGGCAGAGAGAGAGAAAGAGAGAGGGAGAGAGCATCAGTAGCATGGCCAATAACTGGCACAGCTCGCTTGCTCTCTCTCTCTCCCTCTCTCTCTTTCTCTCTCTGCCACCAGCCATCGTGTGGAGAATCCCAGGGACTGCAAGCTTTCCAGCAGCCGCTGAGGGGATGTAGCTTGTCTTGGGGTTCTCTTCTTCTCCACGTCTTCCTATCTCCTCCACTAGACAGTGACCGGCATTGCATTTTTCGAGGTGGATTAGAGTCTACACCAAAGCTGTCATGATCAGTCTCTACTGGGGAGGCTTGAGACGCCTGAGACGCTTTTGCCAGCCTGTGTCTGCAAGTGTGAGTGAGTGTGTGTGGATCTACGAGGCAGAGGGAGCCGGCATTATACACTACAAAGGGAGTGGCTCAAGGCACGGTCCTGCCGATCCTGGATTATTGCAAAAGGAGCATCCAAGTATCTTCTGCGTGCCTTCTTCTTCTCTTCACTTTGACTCACTCGCTTGCCCGCTAAGGAAAAGACAGATCTTGAAGGGCATGCTGGCTGCTGCAGAGGTGGGGTTTGTAGCTCTTGCTCTTTTCAGATTCTTCAGAGCATGCCAAGCCCCAGAAGAGTGGAGACAGACCTAAATGTGGACTTTTTGAATGATCAGCCTCAGACAGAACATTTTCTAATGAATAATTTAAAGATAAATCTTGCATAATATTTACTGTTTTAAATGCTGCAGAAATTAAAATGACATTGTTTTTCTCAAGGTGACAATGCAATGTTGCTGTAATTATTGCTGACGTTCTTGTAAAACAGTTCCAAGTTATTTTCTTAAAACAATGGGAAGCTATGAAAGTAGATTGCCTGTATATTTGATTACTGCCCCAAATGGTCGATGCTTGTGTTGCTCTATAGGGCCTTGACTGATAAATATGGACACGTAGATGTGTATGTGTGCCTATTTGTCATAATTGACATGATGATCTCGAAGTATTATTATTATAATTGAACAATTATGAAACATGCACACTGCTAATACATCAGTTGTAGATTGAAGTCTTTTTGGAGAAATGTTTCATTTTATATGCTGTGCTTATGCATTACTTTCAAAGACCCTGTTTGTGGAAACACACTCTTTGTATGTCCAGCCACATTCCAATTTATGACCTGATCTATAATTATATCCAAATATTTGAACACACCTAATCCAATTCTATGTTTTGTTTTTTGTTTATAGGCTAACACAACATATGCCAGGAACAGCCTTAAATGTGTGCTTAAATTTAACATATTAAAAAATATATATATTGCATAGGCCTGATTTAATGCTTAGATTTTTTTCCAACATGCTAAATTCAGCAAATAAAAAGTAGTTATGCATTACAATGTGTCAAAGTGTGTTCTCTCGAGAGGATGTGTTCTTATTTGCCACTTAGATAATCAGCAAAACATGGAATTAGACTGAGGCCCCCAAACTTTGCACATCTCTGTGCCATGTATGTCTACTCTGTCAGTGTAAAATGATATACTGTAGCTATTATAATGTACATTTGAGAGACTTCCCAATAATGCTGTTGACTAGTAATTATTTAGGTGGTGAACCATGCTAAAACTGACCAGAGATGAAGACCAAAAGGATGGTTAATACAAATTGTGGATTAATATATTGGCTACGGTCTGCAAATCAAATCTAAATACAAAACCAATAGGGTGGAAGTACAAGGTAAGTTTCTAATAAAGTGGATGTTTAGTGTAATGTGGTGAAGAGAAAAAACAGGGGTGTAGTGAGAAGCTGACCACAAGGAATGGCTGCGCAAAATGTTACACAGATTACATATCAGTAACAGTCTTTGACGTCAACAAAACTAAAAGGTAGGGACGTCTAATAAAGCACCAATGAGTGTATAATCATGCCAACTAGCTGAGAACTCCAAAGCCCCACTGAGTTGAATCTTGCAAATCAGCAAAACATTAACAACCAGTACATATTCAGACAACAGCCAGCCAGTCAATATAAAAAATATATTTATTTAATTGTTAGCCTGTGTTAGCCCAGTCATTCCTGTTCATTTAAGCAGTGCACACAGGGGCTAAAGACATTAGTCTATATGATTAGGTCTGGCCTCTCCAGCTCACATTTTCCACGCTCAAGTAAATGCCTCTGTCCTTTCCATCCTCATGCAGTAGATCTGGAGCATTAAAGCCACGTTTGTATTACCGGACTCTAAATGACTGCCATCAGCTGGTAGCAGTGCATGTCGATTTCCAAACCTTTCGGCCTTCCGCCAAACGAACACTGTTATGTTCCTATCATGCAGTCATATGTCTGACTCATTACAGTATGAGACTTGCTTTTTTATTAGCTTCCTTCCCTTCACCGCTAGCAAATTTACGGGTGTCTCGGTCTAGCAGGAAAATGCAGTTAGTCAGAAGTGTCTGACAGCATTGTTTTTATGCTGCTAATGCACTACAAGTGAATTGGCAACGAGAGCAGGACTGGATGTTCAAGCTTATTTAAATCAGCCTTGTTGTTACAGGGCTTTAATATATGAAGTGGCCAAGTCACCTCATAAATGTATGTTTTTCTGTTGTGCTTCTAATTATGTGCTAGTGTTCAGGACAGGGCTTGTTTAAATGAGCGCTGCCATTGTTCCCTTTTTCGCTTTAGCAAATGATAAACAGAGAGCATTCACAAGTACATTATTCTATTCTATATTCTATGAATACATTCACTGTCCAGTTTATTAGGAACTCTCACCTCTAAGGTCTGTTTTGCTGTTTTAAATGGTGCAACATTTTCAATCTAGCATATGTTAACTGTGATGTGGATTAAAATCCCAGCAGCACTGGAACCGACACACACAGATGCATTTTTGCATTTATATGTGTCATTACCATATCAGCGCCACTGCTGTGTGAAGAATGGATCACCACCCAAACAGTACCCAGTCAACAGCAGGCTTGTGCTCAAAAAGTGATCAATAATACAAACAGTCGGGTGCATGACAATAGATGACTTGTGAATGACTGCACATAACAAATCCGTCCTCAGGGACCCCCAAGCTCATTTTTGCTCCAATCCAACTCACAACACATAAGGTTAGAAAAAAAAGCTGGACTGTTCGGAGTTCCCTAAGGACTGGATTAAGAACCAGTGGTCTATTGTGTGAATTGTATATCCATATAGATAGAGCCTTGGTCCAGTTTACACTTACCATTTAAATGCATCTCATATCTGAATATTGTTACACTCAGATATTAAACACAATGCATCCAGGTTGTCTCATTAATGTCAAATGTACTTCACTTGCAGTGTTCAATATTATTCTTTCTCTGAATGTTACTTGTCATTATAATTGTAATTTGCATACAAATTGCAAACACACACACACACATATATATATATGCGGTTATGTGGGTCAAAAAAATAGAAGAAAACAAAAATAGAAGCTGTTTCTCTCTTTTGCCTGTAGCTTCTGAATAAAATTGGAAAAGTACACAAAGTCAAAATTATTTTCTTAACATGTCTGGAACAAAGTGCATTGTGGATTTAGATATTTAGAAGTAAAGTATTTCTCTCAGCTGTAAGAATGTTATATTCAATATAGAATTAACATGTAATGTCACATAATTATCAGTCTTCACTGTTCAGGACATTTTTGTTGTAAATAAAAGTTAAACTAACTCATTATAACAAGGATTAATTGAGAGCTTTTACCATTCAAATACTTGTCAAAATAAGGGCTATCTCACTTACTTACACAAACAAATCTACAGCTTAAAGCTGAAATGCTGTGTGGCTCCTCGGGTGACACTCAACCAGCAGACCTGTACATTACTTAAATACCTCCTCAGTCTCACTGCCACTACATTTGGAGTCATTTACATTCTCTGACATTTCCCCACAAATATCCTTTTATCCTCCATGTGCTAACCAAGCCTGTGTCACATTGCATTACACAGCATGAATGTGGGTTTATTTGCTCTGAAATCCATGGCAGCAATGCACAAGGTGTTGTGTGACATTTGGAGAACACAGCAAGTGTGATTCACATATTAAATGCCATGGCTAAGTTGCTTATAGATCTGTCTAAAGGCTGAACAAACTGGCTGTTGGTTTCATGGACCTGAACTGTCTCCTTCCTTTTTTCATGCTTTTGGGGGAAAACTGCAAGGGCTGCCCTGTTCAAACACACCAGGAATAACATGAAAACTAATGGTGTTTCAGACAAGACCCTGGCTCATACTTCCTGTTTCTCAGCTGTTCAGATTTGATATGTTTTATAAAAAGTGGACAGTGTCTTAAAATACACATGTTTAAATAAATATGCTTTATTCTCTGGGATGTCACAATTGTACAAATTCAATATGTTATAAATATTCTGCTTTAAATATATTCTAGAGGCTTTGAGTGTTGTTAGTATGTGTTGGCATTATTATCCAGTATCTGACAAAGCTTAATTGGCCTTGCTCTCTGGGTCTGTGGAAGGATTTTATTTGTAGAAGAATATTTCTGAACATGAAGTGCATGTTTTCTCAGGGCCAGCACAGCCTTATTTGGCTGCCATAATATGTCCCAAACTATGTGAGTAACACACTGCTCACAGCGTTCCTGGACCTCCTGTTACATTGTTGTCCTGTAAATTGAAAATAGAGCATGAGTCAGGCTTTATTAGACAATCACTCCCGAGTCACAAAGGTTTCGTAAGCTGCCTGCCTCATCATGACATGCTGTGACAACATCAGCTACACCAGCAGTTTTCAGTCCTTGTCTTGAAGTGTGTTATGCACATTTTGGTGTTTTCTTCTTGCCACTGCAACTCAGGGATGGTTTGATAATTAGCTGATTAAATGTGTCAGATACATCAGGGCACCACTATGAGAGGCCCTACAGGACATTATCCATACTTGGTCTCGCACATACACAACTATAGTCTCTTACACACACTACT
>JBBKCR010000006.1:15582600-15593079 GCA_037577295.1 Ladigesia roloffi | reverse complement strand
CCATGAGTTATAAAATGCTCTGGCATTGTATGCAGATTTGTTTAAGCGATTCTTATTTAATAGAATTCTTATTCAATATTCATTTGATTTAAAACAATTTTAACATCTCATTACTGACATTTATGGTATAGTTGTTTTTTAACAACAAAAATGCCAAATTTTGGCACAGTTTAGGTAGAAGGCCCAGCATGATTGTACCCCAGTGAACAAAGCACGGTCTATAAAGACATGACTGGATAAATTTTGTTCATGAGAACTTGACTGGCACATACAGAATTCTGACCTAAACCACATCCAACTCTTTTGGCACAAAGTGGAAACAATAGCGAGCCAGGCCAAGATCAGTGCCTGACCTCATAAATGCTCTACAGAATCTGTGTGTTTAAATGAAAGGTCATTAAAGTATCTGTTGGTATAAAGGTCAGTTGTCACAATACTTTTTCCATATAGTGTATTTTCTTTTTAAATGAAAATGTAGGATGCAAATGCATGGAAGGGTTGGTTTTCTTAAACAGCAAAAATGTTATGTTGGGAGCAGGTGGAACAGGCCTGCAACAGCACTTGATCCATTAGCACACAAATAAGTTGAGGGACAAGGCAAGCTCCTGCTCTGGCTCTAATGAGACTTATGGCACCATCCCCAGCAGACATCAAATGCTCAGCATGTCTTCCTGGTGGGTGAAGATTGGGGTTTCAAATGCAGCATATCATAGCACCAAAACACCTTTTCTGCTAACACGACTACTGTAAGCCTTCATGACCTTTCTGAGAGGAATGTGTTTATTCAGTTTCTAGTCTGTGGCCAATACAGATAACCTGCAGAGTTTACTCAGGGTACCTCAGAGGTTCCTGCAGTCTGGAAGATCACCCACGACTTTCTGTTCGCAGGGTGAGTGCCCAAACCTTGCGAGTGTGTAACTAAGAGAGGGGGGGGGGAGTGCCAATCCGAAAGCCGTATTTGTATTTGTCTTCACCCCTACTGCAGAGAAAGGTTTTAGTCATGTCACCCTTTGCCCTGGAATACAGAGCTGGACGTCTGCAGGCCCATCATCAGGTTCATGAAGTGGACGGCACTGAAATATTAAAACATTGCCTCGAGCACATTTTTTTACAGATGCAACTCTAGGCACCAAATCGGAGTTCAAGTGCTTGAGAGTAAAGCTGATTTACATTCTGTAGTAATCGATTTATTGCATGACATTGTTGCCATAAACCAGGCTTACTGAGTTTCCCCCTCTGGGTGCGAACACATCTCTTCCGTTCACAGTGAAACAATCTCACAGAGAAATCTGGAGTCTAATGATAGGCTGGAAAAAATGGCAGTGTGAAGATGTGAGAGAGGAACATCTCACACATCCTGTCGTGTATTTATAGCAGCATGTGCACACACACACACACACACACATACACGCAAACAGAGCAGGCCCAGGAAGTCACTCACAAATGTCACATGGTGTTGAAGCTTTACTGTCTTCTAACTCACATTCTTAAGGAAGACAATGAGGCTGAAATGTCGATGTAAAGATGTCTACAAGTGAGACACATAAACACAAAAATTCTTCGCAAACAAACACAAATGAATAAACACATAAATTCACCCATCAGGGATGACAAACAATTTAAAATGATACACTAGGCTTTAGTCTAAGATAGAAAATCACTATGAGACACTTACGCTTTGGCGTAAGATACGCAAACGCCGGAATCTCAGGGAGAGCGCGTACACAGGGAGATGGAGACGGTTTGGTCATGCTGTCTATCAGAGGTAAAAAATGATATAAATACTGTTCAGTTTCTCACAAAAAACTTTCGTTTCGGGTCTTAAGACATCAATGTATTGTCACAAGCCACAGGGTGAAATTTGGATTTGTCTGTGCATGTTTTTTTACTTTGAAAGGTTTGACGCCCATCCACTTCCATTAAATGACTTCCAGACTGCTACTGCTAAAGCTAATAATCTGCGTTTGTGTTCTGCTGAAGAAACAAAGTCACCTACATCTTGGATGCCCTGGGGGTAAGCAAATAAACATCAAATTTTCATTTTGGGGTGAACTATCCTTTTAAGGTAATGTTGATTCAGATCCCAAAGAGCCTCTGACTATAATGTAGAGGTATTTTCTTGATATCAACATCCATGATTTGAAATATTTGAACGAGAAAAAAAACAACTCATGTGGACAGTACACAAATAGGTAACAGAGCACAGACCATGGTTCTACAATGCACCAATGTTTGACTGCCTTCTGAGCTCTGGGGGTTTAGGATAACTGACCATCAGAGAGTAAAAACATGTGTGTTAATTTGGAGGATATAGTGGTTTGATTCAAAAGTAATTTGATTATTTAAACAGTGTGGGTGCAGGATGCAAGACACAGCAGGCCATGGAACAAATTGGTGAGTGCGAAAGCATATCTTTTTTTTTTTAATGGCCTTGACCTCCATGGCCAACCCGTGCAAATGAAGTCATTTCTGTGTTAACACAATAAATGAGGTATTTAAGAATTTCATTTGCAAACACATGGCACCAATGCTAATTATTTCACAAACACATTTAATGCTGCCTCCTTCCCTGTCTGAATTGAACGATAGCATTAAATCTTTAATCTTTTTTTTTTAACTGGTCCTTTCTAAGCTTTGACAATTTAGAGATCTGACAGACTGGAGTAAAAAGTTCAGATGCCATCGAAAAACTTATTAACACCATGCTGGCATTTCTAATTGCGTTAAATTCCTTATTATCAAGGATTAAAAATGTATTATTGGCTCCAAAAACCTTTAAAGAAACAAATTCTGTAGTTAAAATAAACCTTAAAATGGGACAATATTAGGCCCATAATTGCACTGCATTAATTCCTCTTTACTGCCTAGGACATAGTCACAAATTCACATTCACTATTTTGTTGTAATATGTGATACTATTAGTGTGGCTCTATCATACAAATGCAAATATCATAACTGTTGATATTTCCATTGGTAACATGGTTCATTAATAACCTAAGTCATGATCATGTACAGTAAAAAATAATGCATAACACTAAGTTCTTATAAACAAACATTAGGATTAATTATACATCTCCAGTAAATTTAAAGAATGGATGTAAGCTGTTATATCAGTTGATCTGTAAATTCATTGTAAGATTGTTAGTTTGTAGGGTCCCTTCAATGGTACAAGGGATTTCTGATGTTGTTACAATGTTTCAAGAATTTCCAAATATTATATGAAGCACTGACAGGAAAATGTTTTATTCCTACATAAACATTCATCGGTTCTTAGTGTTTTCCTCATTCCTATTAAATTATCCGAATTCAGGACACTGCAAACCTACATACGAAACATGTGCATCATATGTCAGCTCCTGATAAATATGATAAATCCTAACTCAACCATTCTGATAAGCATTCTGTAAACATGAATCTGGATTTAAGGTAATCTTGTCATCAGGATTAATGTTTAACCATTTCCTGCCTAAGCAGAATATAAACATTTTTGACACTGATAGGTGCACTTTTTTGTTTTAATTATTTCTAATTTTGTAAGCAAAAAGATCTAAATGGATGTATTGTCTTTCAGTTTAACGTTATAGTAAATTTAATGACAAGTGACAGATTTTATTTGATGACAGATTTTATTTGTTACATACAATAGTTCCACAAAGGATGTCTTCCATTAGAGTTACCAAGAAGGTTCAGCACCTGTGTAAATGTGAAGTGTCCCTTTGTCATACGGGAGGACAGCACAGCACAAAGGGTAAACGCTCAACATCTTTCTCTCCATTTAACTGAAGTTATCCGAACCCAAGTGAAGCAGCGGGCAGAGATATTTGGAGAAAAAAGACATCACAAACAAAAGAATCTGACCCTCTGTGTCTAACATGGTGGAGGAGAAATACAAGATACCAATTATTGATGATTACTGAAAAAGATTACTGATATTTTTCCATTTATATGTCTGGAAGCAGAGATCCTCCACTTCTGTATATAGCAATATGGTAATTACAGTCAGTGTATAGTGGTTTAAAAATATAAGATTACTCACATTTTAAATCCGTTTGTCATGTATCAACATGGCTACAACAAAAAACAACATAAAAACCTTACTAGATGTCCATTTTATGTATACATGGTGGCCTATAATCACATCTCAGACCATGCTGCTGAACCCAGTGGTGCTAGATGTTGCTTTGAGACATACACACTGTCAGCAAAACTAAAGTTAATCAATATATTTGGAATTCACTCTCATTAGTGAGCTTAATTTTCCAGTCTTTTTTTTTTTTACTTGTTGTCTGACATTAATGAGACAGCCAAAAATAACAGTTAGTCCTGGTAATTGCCAAGCAGTAACTAAAGCTTGTGTCACTTTCTGCACACGCTAATAATCTCCACATGTTGTGAAGACTTTTGCCCCAAAACAAAAAATTCATTGAACCTCTCTCCACTCCTCGCTTTTCTCTGTGCCAAAGTGCCTTTTAATAGAACTATACAAGACCCCCAATTAAAATATTAAAACATTTTATAAAGAATTAAATAATTCCCAATTCCTTTTCCAATTAGTGTCTTTCGAAAAAAAAAACTTAAATTGCAAAGAGGCTTTCACAGATATATATTTCATTATATACAATAATAGATTATTGTCAACTTAATGTATAATATGAATAATATATGTAATGCATTATAAATATAGTAAATAGTATATAATATATTGCATGCAATTTTCACATATAATACTCTAGGCTCTGTAAGACATACAATACAACATTAAATGTACTGTAAAATAACCTAATCCTTCAGTGAAGAGTCAACAAGTTTGACGACAAAATTAATATAATAAAGAAAACTTGTTTAATAAATCTTTTCTTATTTAAACCTTGATAGTATCTGATTGAGGTCCCAGAGCATACAAACAGTGAACACTGTCTGAACTGTGATGGCCACAGAACAACATGGAGAGGCAGGAAGTAGGAGTGCCTATTCCAACATCCCAGCTGCGAGAACACTTTCATCCGCTGCATTGGCTCCTCACATTTTAATTAAAAACATTTCAGTTCATTCACTCCGCATATTTATGAAGGCAGCAGGAGGCTCAGCCTGGCTGGATCTGCGGCGTTTCAGTGTTCTCTTTTCTGGAAGACTTGAGGAGATCGCTGGTGTGGTAGAGAGACTGTCAAACAGGCTCCGGTATTGGCCTGGTTTGTCATTTTAAGCTCTGAAATTCAAGCGTGTTTGCCGAGGCATTTAAAGCAGCTTTTCCATCTAATTGGATTGTGCCCCACTGAATATTTGCGATGCGATGCTATGATCAAAACTCGGCACCTGGTAATGTGACAATGAGGTGGCAGCACTTTTATGACAGAGTTCTTTACGGGGAAATGGCGGACGTGAAGATTCATCAAGCCTTCAGCTGGGGATGAGTTTATTGCATCTGGAAAAAGACTTCCACCATTAATAATGGGAACTCGCATCCCACCATCACTGTCACTCTAAAAGCATTTTGATAACTGTATGACAAGCAGCTGCACATGGAGCATTCAATGATGCCTGTTGAAGATGGTACTTGTGTGAAAAATGGAGGAAGGATTCTGGGTCTCTGTGTGCTTTTCATAATCTGGCAATGCAACATTAGACTGTTTTCCTGTCACTATTGTCTGCAGTCCATTTGCACTAATTATATTTAACTGTCTATGTCATCACCCTCCACCCACTAAACAACCCTCTTAGACAGCCATGGCTACAAGCTCGCAAATGGGGTTATTTTCCTTGGCTATTCCTGAATAGGAAATCTATAAGAGGACTATACAATTTTCATGTCCCTTTGTACCATTATGGTCCAGTCCCCATTATAGAAATACACTCACAAGCTATACTGCCTTCAGGAATTGTGGATCTTTGGCGATGAGTTCCTTCATGTTATAAGATTAAAAAAAGCACCGTGCAGCAACGTAGACGTGGGGAAATTATTTTCAGCAATTTAGACCAGTCTTCATGTCAAATAATCAGGTGGATAAAATAACCAATATTCTTTTTAGGATTATTATCCAGCCATTCACTGTAAAAACTGATCAAATAAAAGAACAGGAAATCCTACATTATACATTATGTTTATAAATCACTTGTTACAAGAATGTCACAAAAATGAATCACAGTAGTCAAGCGTATGTACGTTTTTTAATTCCTGTATCCACACAGGTGTGTCCTTGTGAATATATCATTAAAAGTTACATTGTTTTAACAGTGTCTCGTTGTTTAAATGTTGCTGCACAGGTCTTGGGGACAGTTTGAATATGTATTCATTGATTATTCAACATGGACAGTTTACAAAATATCTATACATCATATAACAAGACGAAAACTAATCTTTAATTATATACTTCTAATAGAAGCCAATGTTTTTTGTGCGAAGAGATACAGGTGAACCACCCTGGGCTGCCTGCCAAATCTGGATGTGAAGGTAATAACAGACAGCCAGGCTCAGAGGGATGAGTGGAAAACAGAGTGTGGATGGGGAGAAGAAAGGCTGATTAGAATCTCTAGCCTGGTATGAAGATCAGAGTGACAGGAGAGTGTGGCCCGGCCTATGCTCTGTGTCACCTCAGATCATTTGTCAGAGGCAACATCCATAAGGAACAATAAATGAGAGGGGGCCATCTATCTCTCTATCCCTTTCTTGCCTTCCTAAATGCCAGTAAAGACCAAGAGCTTCGCACATACAGGGAAATGCCAATCATGGGAAAATATGTTAGTGACGGCATTTTTCTCTTCACTGAGAACTACTGAATTTAACCAGCTATGAAATGTACTGCTATCTACAAGTATGCAAATACATTATATATTCATCAATACTACCTGGGGTGTCAACTGATAATGACTGCTAGCCTCACTGATCCTCAGAATAATAATACCCCAGGTTAACAGTAGTTTATCTATTATCTTGGTTGTCAAACAAAATTGAAAAGAAACAGTTACTCTGTCTTTATTTGAAACAAAATGAATGTGATACTATGCTTTAAACCAGAGAAAATAAGTTTCCCTGAGCATCAGTATCTATATAAAAAGATATCTAGATAAATTAAGTCAATTCTAGATTTTCACTAAATTAATCCTGATTGTAGGAATGTCACTATAGCTTTGCAACTGCATTAACATATTTGGCTTTCATGTAATAACATGAAATCTTCAGTTTTCTTCTGCAGAATCTCATTTCTCCCAACTTCAAGATACATAATCAGAAAGCAATATTCTTAAAACTGGAAACCTAATTCAGCACCACTGTAGGACACAGATGTGACAGTCATCATTTATTTGTTTGTATTTCTGGTGTATTCAGACCTAAATGAACATAGATGATTTGGTGATTAGACCTAAAATCACACAAATTTGACACCTTCACCAACAAACAAACCCTAATGAGCCCCACAGGCTTGTGACACTGTGACATAAGCAGCCAGAAACCTCCACCCCTTAGGTGATCCTTATGTTTAATGTACAATTATGCAAATGAGTAATGCAGGGCCAACCCCTCTGGAGGTGGCTGTCTAAGGTCAACTAGGCCTGTGGTCATGGGGGTAATCAACTTTGTTGTCACCACAAGGTCAATCTCAGTTACATCACAGAGCTGCCAGATTGAGGTTTTGTACCCCAGAACTCGTCTGCATGGAGAGTCCCGTTCTGACAGATTGGTGGGCACAGTATCGTCGTACCTCCTGGCATTATGCCACCCCAAGGGCTGCTTCACCCCACCTCAGCCTCAAAAACCAGAAACAGAGTGACACTCTGGCAAATCTTTGACTCAGATGAACTGAGAGAAATATTTAACATGGCTCAGTACTTTGAAACATAGAATACCTCAGTCTTGTTCTAGCATTTGTCTGCTAAATAAAGGGTAGGGAACAATATCTAGTACAGATTTTCCCAACCAGGAAAGTAATCTATGTTTTCTTTCAATGGAAAATTTCCTTTCAAAATGTTCATGCATTTGGAACTTTAAGAATGTGACTCATGATCTTAGTTAGCACTAGATGTTTTGCTGCAACATTTTCAGAAAAGAAATCCTCAAGGTTTTATTGGTGCCTATCCACAACACAGTAATTCGACAAAGGTATTTATAATACACTCCCTTCTGCCAACCCTGGGTTTTTGCATAAATGAAGTAGACAGATGGTACATCCATTGGTAGCACATTAATTTAACATTAAGAAGCCCTTTATTTGAACTGGAACAGAACACATTTCAAGTTAGGATGAAACAAGGGGTTTTATTTTCCAATCTGTAAGAAATCATGGTTTATTTCCAAAATCCAAACCTTTACTAGCAAGTTCAGTTACAATCTAAAGCACAATAGCAATATTTTAACTTATTTAGCATAAGCAACTTGAAGTAATCAAGCTCAGTTACAGATACTGATGGTATTTCTTAAGTGTGAAATACTCTGGGAATAAATAACTGAATCAAAGCAGTTAGAAACAAGGGCCAGCAAAGAAACAATGTGACATCACAGATGTTTTTCACATGGTTGATTTGCAGGATAGCTGTAATCTATGTATTTTTTTCTTTCATATTTCACATAATCAAGGGACATTACATAAGCTCTTTTCATTAAAAGAAAGTTTGGGACTTAATCAGAAATAGCCTAAATATTACAGAGAATACAGGGGCATTTTTATGATTATGTATGTGTGCCAGAGAAGTTAGTCTGGTGTGTAACCATCAGGAAAATCACTGATGTTATTAGTAAATTGCATTAATTCATTAAGTAAATTTTTCACAGTCTCTGAAATATTAGGATCCAGGCATCATGAATGTAATTTAGCAACATATGGCACATTCCTCACCAGGTCAACATACGGCAGCTGAGATTTCAGTTTTCCGTGCAAATTTACACAAAAAACATGGTCCATCTGTTCTAGTTGCACAAGCCAGCTAGCGCATAATCTGAGGAAGAACACCCACCGACATATGAGGGAACCCAGGATAGCAGGCGTCAGATGTGGTATTAGAAGTCAAAGGCTACAGGGTTGTCTGAGGCTCATTAGAAAGAGCAGTTGGAGTGGGGGCGGTGGTTTACAGACAGGGCTGTAGGTCTGTTTGTTATGAATTCAGGCTTGGTTCATTTCGTGGTTTGTAAGATCTGTGGGGCATTTGTTGATAGTTAGTTAGCTAACCGAGATTCTGTGCTAACAAACTCTTTAGAGGACTTGTAGTTGGCCTGTGAGAGGTCACAGACCAAATCAAATTACAAGCGCCCATCAAAGCATCTAGGAGTCGTAGGTTTTGGTGTGGTCTAATTATTTCTTCCTAGAATACCCCACTCTTCATCCTTTTTCAAATACAGAAAACAGCAAGTATATCAGTGTTTGTGTCATAATTACTAAGATATGGTCATGGTCTGAATCCATTATTCTCTTTGAACTCCTTTTGAATCCTTTTCCCTGAAGAGAATCAATTAAGAAACATATCTTTCTGATGATCTGACTTGGGGTACACTACATATGGAATAAGTTGACGACGGTGGAGTATGTTCTAGTAAAAAGCATGACTGTGTTCCTGAAAGTTAATACATACCTGTACTACAGAGACAGACCTCTGACAGCAATTTGGGGCTTTTGGGCTGTTGCATGGACTTAGGTTTGTATCTTGGATTCCTAAAAATCTCATTTAGACATAAAATTCCATTTAATAATAGCAAGTACATGGTGCATTACACAGTGCTTGTGCAGTGAAATGTATAAAAATGTATAGCATCAAGTAAGCAGGGCTGTAGCGCACAGGCACAGCATCTTACTATGCATTAAATCAGGTTGCGTCATCTTAAAGGCTTCTTCTAAATCACCTTTATTTTTATCCACTGTCTCCACCATGGGAATAAAAGGAAGATGCTCATTCATCTTGGTAAGATATCTAATGCAGAAAGACGAATTGTGCTGAAACTTAGCCATGAGTTCATATATATTCTGTGACTGACAACACCAATGGTAAATGTAACCTTAGTTTTCTAGTTTTAAACCTTATTTATAGCAATGAGATGTTTATTTCCACACCCTTACATTAAACAAGCTCTCAATAGAAAGGCCTGACTCTGAGCTCCATCACATTGCATGTGAAGTAAAAAAAAAAAAACTTTCGCTTAAACTACATCAAACATGCAAGCGCTATGCAACTCCACTGAATTTGATGAGTTAAATTTAATATTTAATACAACAGTGGGCAAAAAAGAACACAAGGAAGAAAGTTCTCTTATGGAAATAAATGTGGCAGATGTATTGGCAGAAGGATTACAGAGGCAGGCGTCTTCAGCTCTAGTATTCAGGAGCCTTGAAGGTCCCAGCTCGATCATGGGGGAGGTGCACTCATTTCAGGGGTATGATCGGGGAAAGGGAGCAGTCATAAACACACCCACGCACACAGCCTACAGTGTGTGTGTGTGTGTGTGTGTGTGTGTGTGTGTGTGTGTGTGTGTGTGTGTGTGTGTGTGTGTGTGTGTGT
>JBBKCR010000006.1:15561216-15572553 GCA_037577295.1 Ladigesia roloffi | reverse complement strand
TCCTCACTTCCTCTGGGGTATAACTCCCGGTTGGCGTAAATTCCGTTGTGGCTTTTGCACTTCCGTTGTGGCTTTTGCACTTCCGTTGTGGCTTTTGTATTAGTGTTGCGCCTTTTATATTGTTGTTGTGGCTTTTGAATTCGTGTTGCGGCTTTTCTATTTGTTGTGGCTTTGCACTTCCGTTGTGGCTTTTGTAATAGTGCTGCGGCATTTATATTTTTGTTGTGGCTTTTGAATTCGTGTTGCGGCTTTTGTATTTGTGTTGCAGCTTTTATATTTTTGTTGTGGCTTTTGCACTTCCGTTGTGGCTTTTGTATTAGTGTCGCGGCTTTTATATTGTTGTTGTGGCTTTTGTAATAGTGTTGCGGCATTTATATTTTTGTTGTGGCTTTTGCATTCGTGTTGCGGCTTTTGTATTAGTGTTGCGGCATTTATATTTTTGTTGTGGCTTTTGTATTAGTGTTGCAGCTTTTATATTTTTTGTTGCGGCTTTTGTATTAGTGTTGCGGCTTTTGTATTTGTTTTGACCCTTCTGGGCCACCGTACATTAGGGATAATTAGGCATCAAATTGCCTTCTTAAGCACAGGCCCTCACAGCAGAACTGAGCTCCGGCAAGCCACTGAATAAATATGATTGTCCACTGGAGGGGGGCTTGGAGAGTTAGGCTAGTGGGGCTTGGCCACAAGGTCAGCCCAGCAAGTTAAGCTTCGGTACTCAGTGGCCTGCCACTCGATGGAGTAATTACTTGTGCACAGCTTCCTTTGTGGCTGTTGATTACAGAGAAGCACTCACAAACATTACAGAGCATAAGAAGATACTGCAAACGAGGTGAGAAGGGGGGCTTTTAGACCAGTTAATTAGATATAATGATCTTTTCAGGAGGCAAGGGAGAGAGCAATAATAGTCATTAGACAGCAGGCATTAGTGTGGAGGGACCAAACTTTTTCTTTTAAGGAAATTCTGTGAAACGCAGAATCAGAACATCACTTCACACACACCAAGACCTGTCGAAACTAACTGAAATGTTCAAATGAGCCTTCGGTTACGGGTGTGTTTGAAAAGAAGCAGTCATTTGTTTTCAGTTCAAGCTTTTATGCAGCATAAAATTACTCACAAAGCAACCGTTTGCAGTCACATGATTCCAGTTAAATACAGAAAGTGGACAGGAAGTGAAAAACAGAGATGAAGGACAGCCAGTAATATGCTAGTTTGGAAAATATTACAAAAGAAATGTATAACCAGAAAATCACAGTGTACGTTGGCCTTGATGTTGAGTTATTTTTCAACTGAGCCACTTTTCTCTTATTGTCCTGTAGATTAGCCTAAAACCAAACATTGCTTCTCTAAGTTAACTGAGATTCAAAACTGCATTCAAAGTTTTGGTGAAACAGCATATTATCGACACACAGCCACTATTACAAGCTGTCAAGATGCTCGTGATTTGTGTCATTTGAAATTGCTTCAATCGATCTGAACGAGAATGTGGTTGATCTGCGGTGGGGTGCAAGAAACTGACCAAAAGCAATTTTTTGTCAGCAGTAGGAATCCAACTCAAGGAATTTAGACCAACTCATAGCACTTTCAACATGTGAGAATATGTGTTTTATAGAAATCCGAAGAACCCATGATCCAGTTAATCACTGGCTGGAGTATTTCTCTCCCTGGTTGTAGTACCATAATTGAAGCATTTTTTTGCCCCTGCCTCACCGCTTTTGCGGCTCCCTGCTGCTGGTGTACAGTTTGAGACTGTAGACCATCTGTTGATGCACAGTTTGTATTTATCATCCCCATTGATGATCGGTTTTATGCAGAGTTGAATATTTTGTGGTGGATGGAACAGGCTCTACCAGCAGTAACACTTACATGTGTTAAAACACCAGTTACACCACTGTGCATCATCCAGTATGCTTATGTCAACATTACAAACAACAAAGTATGGTTTTTAATAAAGTGGATGGTGAATGCACTGCAAAAACTAAATTAAGAGATTCTCATTTCAAGGCAATAATTCCATGGTAACACTACCAATGGGGGGAAAAATTAAACAATTTGTTTACAAGTTACTATATTAATTAGGTAGATAGATGTAAAGCTCATATTACATAAATAAAATCTGCTCTAGGAAATAAGCAAATTAATGAGATTTGTAAGATTTTTTGGAACAAGCAAAGTATCTGTTTCTTCTTAAATCTCTTAAATATTTATGTAAAACTACCCTTTTAAATGGTCTGTACACATAAATAAGATACTGGGACTCAATATAATTGTTTGTCCCTTACCCAAATCTCTTGGCAAGTCTATATTGCAGTTATCTGAGATGTAATTTGAGAATGAATTTTAAGCGCTTTCATTATAGGTTTAGGATTTTTAGAGAGATTTGAAGAAATACATATTATTGCTTATTTCAAGACTAAAGTAACGTAGGGGGCTTTAAGAAACAATAAAGATTTGTTGTCTTAGTATGAGCTCTTCACATTATTAGTCCACATATTTGCAGTGTGTTAACTGTACAAGATGTTGAAGAACACAAATGACTAAGCCTTCTTAGAACATGAAAGCAAACCTCTCTTCAGCTAATCTAATCCGCTACAGAGATAGACAACAGTGACTCTGCTCTAGAGAGAGCAATCAGATGACAGTGGAATACAGTAACGTATGAAAGGCCAGTATGAGGGCTGTCTGCATCCATGTGTCCTAAATGAATTAAAGCGCTGAAAACAACAGTGGGCTTTTCATAGCTTGGGCAGTAAGAAGTGCTTTGGTATGCTCTACAGATTCCATATGTGCCAGAAATGCATCTGTGCAAAACAAACGTAAGGTCCTTTAAGGTTTGCTGCGCTGTTCTGTTCAAAACAGCAGTTCAAAGCAGTTATTCCTCTGCTGCCGTTACTCCCTTGAGGTTGTCTATAATTTCCAAGCACACCAGGCAGATTTATTGCTGTTGCAAGGAGTGGAAAGTATACCACTACAAATCTTTTGTTTGCTTCGGGTGGAAAACAACGGCTACATCTGCTAGAACTGGGACAAAGCCTGTGTTTACAGCAAGCGCAGTTTATACGTCCGCAGACAAAAACTGTCCTACAACAAAGCCTTATTCAGCCTTTGCCACCCAAAACAATGTCTTTCAAAAGGAAGCTTTGAAATGCTGCCAGGTCTACGTTATAATAGAGTTACAAAGCAAAAGCTAATCTGGAAGCTCATAATGCGTCTTTAACCCATTGAAGAAGTCCAGTAAAGACTGCACTGAAGTGACTGCATCAAGTCTTATCCGTCTTTCTTTACCGAACACGTCAGCCTTTAATATCCCCGCAGCTTGATGAGAAGCTATTTCGGGAGTATAATTTCAAATCATGAGAAAGTAAACAGATTTGCCTATTAAATATGGGAAGTAAGAGAGAACTTCTGTTTCCTTAGCGCCTGATGATCAGAGAGTCTATAATTAAGTCTAATATGTAGGCGTACTGTATAGCAGAATCTTTGTCTCACAGAGCACAATACACCCTTACCAAGATTAATGTGTCAGTTTAATGTGTCAAAATCTTCTCTGGGAAAAACAAAAAAAAAAAAAAAAAAACAGCTGACCATAGAAAATTATACAGAAAACCTCAAGCATGAGCAGTGTAATTATTTACTGAGGTATGGGCTATTGCTCATGTCCTGGCAAACCTTTTGTGCAAAGAAGATACAGGCCTCACATCATATTGTTTCTAAATGATGAATTCATTAAACAAAAGGACAGCAAAATAGTTACGTGCCATGAGCTTACATTTTTATATCATCGCCTTGCACTTCTATTCTCGAAGACAATACCTTTATCCTGAATAGAGGGGTCACCTCCGCAAGCCACTGGGCTCCCATGCTTGCAGTACCACACTCGAAACGCAACACACAGTCTGATATAAAGTCCACAGATGCACAGAGCATCAGCCTTTTCTGAGCTCCAAAACATCCCAGGCTCCATCAGTGTTCCGTACTGAAAACAGCATTACTACAGAGTTCAGTGAGTTACTTTCAGATGCATTGTGATAAAAAGCATGTCAGTTAGGTTAGTGAGGTAGGATTAGTTACGTGAGGCACAGACTGTGAGATTTTATGATTTCCAAAATGGGACATCATCCCTCTCCTTGTGCGCTGATTAATTGTGTTACATTTTAAATGGTATTAAGCCCCTCCACCAGCAACATTAGCTTTCACATAGTTGGCCAGTCGAGAGTTGTAGCCTGCTGAGAGCGAGGGCAGAGGATTAAATCTGACAACAATACTTGCTTTGTGCCAGGGTCTGCCAGGGGCAGCTGGTGACACTGATGCTTTCGTTTGATGAATCATTATGGCAGCAGTTGCTCTACTGAAAAAAAGAGAGAGGCATCAACATTGTCTTCTAGATTAGATGAGATCAAATTAGACAACCTCGATTTAAGCAGGGGGCCCGATGAGCCTTAACTACTTAGTCACATGGCATGGTTTTGAAGTGAAACTCCACTCAGCTTGTAGCCTGGTGGTTAGAATGCAGCCCCTGTGACCAGAAGGTTTTGGGTAAAAAAAATCTCAGGACTGTTACCCTTGAGGAAGGAACCCTCTTCACTAGGGGTGTACAGAGCAGTCACTATTCGTATCTGCTTGGGGGGGCAGAATATCTAAAACTGTGATCAATCTGTCTATTGGTGAACACACGACTGCACACAGTGTGAACAGCACAAAATTTAACCCATTCACCAAGTAAAGTTGAGGCCAGTGTGTGGAGAGTGGTAGCTAGCGATCTGGGGCACTGACCTATGACTTTCTCATTTATGTTAATTATGTTAAGTGCACTAACCACGCAAGCTTGTGACGGGTAGGAGCCCAAATACACATTTTTAATAAGTATTTGTCCAAATACGGTATTTGTAAAAAACACATTATTTGTGCCTTTCCGAATACCGTATTCGGATTTGGCCCCACCCCTATTCTCCACACAGTGCTCCACAGGCACCTCGTTGGTGGCAGCCCACTGCTTTACTTGATGAATGGGTTAAATGCAAAGAAAGAATTTCACACTGTCTGCGGTGGTGTGTTCATGTGTGACTTTAAGAGGCCACTTTGCGTTAGAACATCTGAAAATTCCACCTCAAACAACAGAAGGGTAAAATTCATGTCTTACGTATAGGTGGTTGACAAAGATACATCTTTAATAATTGAAAGGTGATGTTTTGAAACAGGTGTATGTGGTCCAAATAAGCCATCAATTTCTGCCTATGCTCTGTGGCATGTATAAAATTGTGAGCAGGGCTAGTTGACCACAGTTTCAGATCAAGATGGCAAGTGGAAAATATCCAAATGACTACAAAAGATGGTTTATGTATTTATAGGGCAGGAGCACCACATGAAGCTTCAGTGCTTGCCAGTGTTTTAGTAAGAACAAAATCCCTGGGAAATACATCAATAAACAGGGTCGGAAATTGTGGTCAAAATGAGTGGGATGATAATGCATTAGTGGAGTATGTAAGGAAAAACAGAGGAGCAACTTGAGGGCTTGGAACCAATTGAGCACAAATGACATTTAAGCAATTTTTCCATGACGGCAAAAATCAATTTCAGTTGCTCTGTCAATTTGTTGCCATTTATCCCTTACATTAAAATTGAATTCATATTTGTAATAGACGGATTATCAAGAGATTTATTTAGATATTTGTGCTTTATACATTTTCTCTGAATGCTCCTCTGGTTCTAAGGCTTCAAACTGTCTGTTAGCAAGAACAGTCTGCCCACAACTCCACAGGGATATCCAGAGACATATTGTAGTGTGCTTGGAGTAGATAATCCCCTTATGACAAAGTAAAATGCACATTTGAGAGTTTAGCTGTGCCAAAACCACAAACACAGACAAGGGAAAAAATAGTAAGGCCGCACGTCACCATGTTCGCCGTAAGTGAGTGAGTGCATGTGTGACATTCACCAACAGTCCAGATCAGGCCTGGCTGGTCTGTTCAGTAGTAAGCATGGTGTGAGTTCACTTGTTCTCTAGAAGAAAGTGTCACTGCAAATTTGCATCCAAACATTTCTCTACCGGGGAGATGAAAATTTCATGTCTACAGGGCATGAGGGCTACTAGGTGTAGATCACAGTCACTGGATCTCAACCCAAATGAACAAGTATGAAAGATTTGTATGTGTGTCCCCCACCACCACGATCAAGACACCAGCAGAAGTGATACTCCTTAGGTCAACTGAAGTTCAGAAGATCTGCTGGCTTGGAAAGATCCAACACTTCATTGTGACGCTTTCTGTTGGCTGTTCCTTTGTTACCCAGATTTGCTACGAGGAAAATAGTCCCAGGCCAGCTGCAGGGTTACTTGTCTGCATGACATTTTAATTCTTCATTACACAATTGACTATATTTGTATTTGGAGGGGGAAGGGGCCCCATGTTGTGTGTAGTAAACCAATTACTGTAGCCCACACATCAGCCTGATTAATGCTCCTTTTGACCTGCAGAATGAACAGCAGGTGCAGGGCTGACACACTTTTGAGGGGCAGCAGATGATAAGACAGATTAGCGGGTGAGTGTGTCGGTGTGCATGCATGTCATCTAAAGTACATCCTTATGGATTTAATGACAGATTTATTTAGCCAGGCCTAACATAATCATTCTCTTGAGACATGTAGTATGTTACCTTTTCTCAAGTCGCCACACTTTGGGACTAATTTGCTGTATAATTGACGTGGCTGTTACCGTATGCAAATGTACATGTTGGGAAATATAAGGTAAAACGTGTATGCTGTCAGGCATAAAGGAAACATGGCTAAGGCCCTGACAGGCAATGAGGAGTCAGTATCAGTTCAGGGTGCTTACATCAAAACAGAACTGCAATGAAGGCATGGACACAGGCGTGAAACCAATCAAAGTTTCTATGTCAGCTTGGGGCGGAACATTTTCCAAACAATGAAAGCTTCGTCTGATCAAGTTCAGTGAGAGGGCAGCTGCATCTCACTAACCTGATAAGAAAAGCTTTTACTGAGATACGCAAACTAAAGCACTCCATCACATTTTTACCACATTATGCGTAATTTACTCAATGTCGCTTTCAATATTTCTTACTGATATCTTCCTTAAACAAGACTCTTTCTGAGTTGAAGGTCAAAATATAAACTGACCATTTATAAATGGGGTTACAGGTTTGTTAGTGTCGTATGCTATGGATGATCGGTATTTAGAGCTGAAAGTTTGGTTTTAGCCTATCGGTCATTGTCTTGGTTTTTTTATCAGCAGCTTCTTTTTCCAACAATAATATTTGCTCACCTGTTATATAGGTGTGGTACCACTTCTGCACTAATTGGACTTCATTGGCTTCACATGCATTTGAGGAAATCGGCCCTGTGTATTTAATCAATATTGCACAATTATGGGTTTCTTTTAACGTCTTCACATGTGTGAGCTACTCTGTGTGTGTGTGTGTGTGTGTGTGTGTGTGTGTGTGTGTGTGTGTGTGTGTGTGTGTGTGTGTGGTTGGAGGTTTTTGAGAAAATAAGCGGGAAGGTCTGTCCATAGATCCTCACACTCTTATGATGGTATAGATTCAAAGTGTACCAGCCTCATATTTTTCTGTGTGGAATACTATTACAGACAGGCAACTGTCTGGTTTCAATAATCATAACCCAATTTCCTTCTTGCTGTGCCAGTAACATTCAAATAGAGGGCAGCTGGATATAAAATGGACCTAAAAATAGGAGCAACTGCTGATAAAACGAGACGACAGCACACTCCTGTCCGTTGGAGAGCATTTTGCTAAATCCTAAATCTCAGATTCCTGCATATCTCCTTGGTATCCGTTTCGGTGTGAGCTAATTAGCTTAGTGTAAGGTGAACATCTTTAAGAAGGAGGATTAAAGAGGCATTGTTTTTGTCAAATCCAATTAGATTTCTAATTAGTGATCTAAAGGCTCCCGCTGCGGGAGAAGTATTGCTGTTTGCTCTGGCAAAATCCACAAATAGACTGGGTGAACCTAATACGGCAACACTGCAAATGAGAAGCCAGCACAATCAAAGCACTCCAGAACGGAACCCTTCGTTGCTCTGTGACAAAAATGCCAATGTTTATCATGTGCCCCAGGCTCCCGAGATCAGGCACAGGGTCTCATCAGTAGATGGACCAAAGAGGGGTGTAAATTAAATCTAATCAATACATCAAAATCAAATTGAATCTGCCAATCAAATCAGAATCATAGGGCCAAAGTTCAGCGATGCAGGCCAACTTGGTCAATATTGAAAATCAGACTCTTGAAGGTCGGGGGCAGGGATCTTGCAAACGGTGAGATGTTTGTACAATGGCTAGCACATGGAAAATATTGACAGGGCAGAGTGCTTCAAAAGGAGCCATCCACACTGCTGAGGCCATAAGACCTCTCTCTCACACACACACACACACACACACACACAGCCAGAAAGAGACAGAAGCCCAGTCTGGGGCTTCCACTTCAGAGAGGCGAGGTTGCTTTGTTCCGAGGGCACCTTAGCCTGCTCATTATCGATTCCAGGAGATCTCCAAGACCTCTGATTCCTGGCGTGAGAGGAGTTCATGCCAACACACCCGAGCTGCCAATGACAGCTGAGTGCAGGCTTCCATGGAGGAGATCAAAAGTGTCGGAGACGGGAGATGCATGTTTGAAACGTGGGTGGAAAATGTGCTCTCGCTTTCATGATGTTGAAAAAAAATGTCCATTAAGTTCAGAGGATCACAGGATTAGAACTTACTGAGATTGGGTGGACCGCAGTACATCTTTCTTTAGAAAAAATCACAGCTTCTAAAAGGGACATTTGAATGTAATAATTTTTGCTATTAAAATCTGGAACAGCCTTATGATTCTTTTATGTAACTGACCAAAACAGACTCCACAGAATTTTGCTCTCTAGGCCCTTATTGCTCTCTGCATCTGCCAGATGAAGTATTGCACAGTCGCTCCTATTCGTCTGATGCACAAACCTAAAGCAATCAAGCATTCTCTTTGGGCCGTGGTGTGTGTTTCTATTGAGTGTGAGTTTCATCCCAGGAGCTCTTCATAGATACGAGACCAATGTGCAGCTTTCATCTCAAAAATCAATGTTTGTATTGAAAATGCATTTAGAGTCTGTATTGAAAATGCATTTAGAGTTTAAACCGTTTCCTCCAGCCTCTCAAGTAATGGAAGTACTTTCCGAGATTCTTAGGAGCTAAAATATGTCAGCTTCCTTGCATTCCAGCAAAATTAGTTTTGAGCTGAAGAAAGCTGGTACGTGTAATCCTGGAAAGCAACTCTGTGGTCTCCATCCGACTTACTAATGATCAACGGTACATAGAAACTCTACAACCTCCAGAAACACTACATACAAACACTAGTGGTCCAACAACTAAACTCAGCTGCTGAAATCCATAATGGATGTTGTAACGTGGCAGCAACACCAGTACCACTTGCCTATGAGCACAATATCCTGGGCACCTGGCCCAGACTATTAGAGAATCTTGCAGTGTGTTATGGAGGACAAAAAAACTGCATGCAATGTGCACCCACATCAATTACAATCTATTACATCAACCTGTAGGGTTGAAGAAAAGCACAGTCCATAAGCTCAAGTGTGATCCAGACCTGCTTGAAGATCACAGGTCACAGTAGCATTGCTTTACTTTCACAAAGTCTCCCAAGAAAATTATGAAGTAAGATGAAATCAGATCAAGATGTTTCTGTTTATATCTCAATATGATTTTCTCCACATCAAAATCGACATTTCTTTTTCAACCTCTATTGAAAGAGAATATCTTACTTCTTTGATCTCGCTTTTACTCTCTGAGCATCACTCTTTGGCCCTTGCTCCATTAAACTGGCATTATTTACTATCCAAGAGAGCACGGGTAGGCAAATTCGACAGCGCCGAGGCAACGGCAAGACGGGGGCAGTTAGCATGTTAATGCACAGCCACCCCGGTGCGGCAGCATGTCTTTAGAATGTCAGAGGGAAAAAGGCATCGTCAGGGCCCTCTGACAGCATGCAAAAGCCATTAGCCCCTCTTCAAACTGACATCTCACAATCTTGTTATTGTGAACTGATGCAATGAGGACGCAATGCTGTCACTCCCACACACATTCCCTCTGCAGTGCTTGCACTGATAATAAGCGATGTGGGGACCACGTTTTGAGCCCCAGCTTATTCCCAGCCTCTCCAAGTGGGCCCCCTGATTTTAATCAAAAAGAAACCAGACCGGCCCCCACAGTCCCTTGACAGTCATCTACTGTCTTAGCTTTTCCTCCTGTCTCTCTCTCCATCTACAGCACTGAGCCCCCTGCCACCTCCCCTGTGAGAGTAATTCAGGCAGCCATACTGTACAGGAGGAGCGATTACATCCATCAGTTTGGACACCGGATCATGGGCAGACGTAGAGAGGCAGAAGCAGGGCAAACAACATCTAAGCACATAAAATCAATCTGAGGCCAAAGCAGACAGCACACCCCAAGGAGCATCCCTGAGGATTCACAGGAGTCTCTGCTGAGAAGCATGTTTGCAGAGACTTGCTCATCTGGCATGCTAACCCAAGCCTAGGCCTGATGAGAGCTGGGCTGGAGAAACCGTGGGGAGGATGAGTGTCACACAGGAAAGGTGCTACACAAAAGACAGGAGGTCGTGTTTGAGTGTCATGGGGAGTGAGAAAGGAGGAAGCCGGGGGCCTCTTCCTTTGCTAGCCGGTCTAAAGATGTCCTTATTAAGGATGTGAAGGAGCAGGATCAGCAAGCATTGAGAGCTTGCCGCGACAAGTTGTCGAGTCGGAAAACAGACAGTTCCAAAGCAATATCTCACATTTCCTTCACTTCATTTAAGAGCACGTTGACCTTTGAGGTCATCTGCTCATTAGCCTGCCAATATCTTTCATGAAGCATCTTGTAGAGCACATTAGGCTTTAAACTGAATCCTGTAATCATGGAGATGGCTGATGGTCAAGGCAACAATGCAATTAGATGAAGTACTTACATGCTCTGAGGCTAGTTGGAAGCTGGCCAAATATTTGTGGCAGTAAGTTGAAACTTGTTGGACAGGAAAAATTTGTATTTAGATTTTTTTCTGCAGCTTCTATGGCATTTACCATTTCTTGAAATAAACTAAAAATAGTTTTAGTATGTATGTTTGTATATTAAAACAATGCAATTGTCTTTCATACACAACAAATCCACAAAGTGCAATTAAAAAAGTAAAGTGCAAATACATAAATGGGTGTCTGGAAGAGCCAGTTTGTGGGTACCTTTGCACAGTGCCTAAGAACAGCGCAGGGGTTAGCGCTGCTGCCTCACAGCAAGAAGGTCCTGGGTTCGACTCCCGGGTCGGGCGCAGGGTCTTTCTG
>JBBKCR010000006.1:15510463-15521764 GCA_037577295.1 Ladigesia roloffi | reverse complement strand
ACACACACACACACACACACACACACAAACACACAAACACAAACACAAACACACAAACACACACACACACAGGCTCATTATCACACCCAAAACCCATGCGTCACTTCCCTGAAGTCTTCAGACAAAGACATCCCTTCCCAACTCAAACTCCCCTCACCTCTCCCCCTCTGTGCGCCTAGCCTTGATTTCAGCAGGTTGGAATTAACAATATTTTATCTAGAGGTATATGCTTACATTCTTAACATTTCTAACAAACACAGTGACCTCTGATCAAGCAGTCCTCTTGTTCTGTGTGTGAGCCACAGTAAAAAAAAAAACACAACAGAGGTTTAAATTTAAATGGAACCCCTAATCTGTCACCTAATGTCAGTTGCAAACCTTAGTTAGTGTTAAAAACTGATTATTATTACCCATTTGATTAAGAGCTCAGGCTCTGTCTGAAAATACAAATCACAGACAAAACTAGATTAGACAGGCTGTCCTTCAGAACCATTTCAATACAACCACAGCTTTAAACACGTTCACAGAAACTGAGGATGCCTTTAGAAGAATATGTACCTACAACACATAATTCATAGACATGAATACTGTAGCTGAAAGACTGTCCTTCGGGCTTGACCCAATGAAAGCCTCCACAAACACTCAAACCTACTACTATTCAGTTTAGTTAGAACGTGTTTCATAAGTGGAAATTCTTTATATGAGCACTAAGCACTAATATGAGCCGAAATTTTACAGCATTTTCCAGATTAAGTTACTTTACAACATGTTGAGTGCAGCACAAAAGAAATGGCCACCAATTCACTGATAAAGGTGTCTGCCAGACAAGAAGTTTTATTGTGAAAATCCAACCCTGATTCTCTTATTCCACAGCTTTCCAAGACACGAAGCCCGCGAGAGCACAATTGATGGAACTATTGGGTGAGATTTAGAGTCATTTATAGATCTGGGAAGCTGGCACGCTCTTAAGAGTTTTCAGCTGTCACCAGGTTGATTCAAGCTCTCGTGTTGGACAATGTGCTCTAAGAGACACACTGCATATTGTTCCTTGGAAATGTACACATTGCTGAACCAGGGAGCTAACAAAAGAGCAAAAGTTGATTTCAGTAATATTTTTGCCAGGGGATTGTTGGACATACCTAAAAATGTAACTGTCAATTTGACAGTAAAAAGAGAGTTGTCAGGAAGAAAGTTTAGGAACAACAAATGATCCAAATCCTACTGTACTGGAATACTGAAAAATTCTTATAGATATATTTATTTACATTTACTTTGTAACTCATTTACACTTGCTTATATAAGCAAGCAAGTATGATTAGGGTAAAATTAGGGTAAGACTTGCAATGTCTCCTTTGCTGCGTTTAAATCCACTTACAGGGGTTAAAACGCCTTTCAGACGAATGTGCTGTGAGGTTTCAGGGATTTGATTCACTGCAAAATATATAAATATAAAAAATCAGTGTAGAAGTGAGCTTTGCTGTGCAGCTACAGGAAATGTTTTCTGTATATATTGAGCTGAGTACTTTAGGCAATTAAAACTGACTCTTAGCACAGCACTCTTACTAAAAGATGTCTAGCAACGCCGGGGCACAGACAGGTTGTGTGGGTCGAGGCAGCAGATGCCAGGGCTGGAGGTGGCATATGGTTGAACACTATGAGGTGTTCAAGGGATGTGCACTGGGACCTATCAAGAGTTTTCATTATAGGTGATGAATGACAGCTGGCTGGACTGAAACATGTGCTTGTGTCACCTTTATATACATCGTAATGGACATGGCAGTTAGGAACGGCCTCAAAGCACTGCCAGCAAGTCATTTCCAAGCACCATACCGCATAGAATTATCTGCTGTACAAACCCAGCGGTCGGCATGAATTAATGTTTGTGTAAAAATTTGTATCTGACAAAACTGCTTGGTAGGGGGCAATATTGCAAAGTTTTTACTGGAAATGAACTGACAAGCTTATCATCAGCCACTGCTGATTAGCAATTACGCCTAAATGGATTCAGTTCTATGAACCATTTCTGATAGCCCATTAAATGAGAATTAAGAAAAGAAGGACTCCAGAAGCATGCACATCGATGCCCCAAATAAATCACTAGAGACTCGTCATAAAATAGTTAATAAAAATAATTTTAAAACAAATAAAAATACAAAAATGTATATTTTCAGTGCCACAGACCAGTTTTCTGTAAAACTGTATTTTCACAGACTGGTTTAGTTACAACTAAAAACAGTTTTTTTAAAACTCTTTTTTGTAGTTTTTGGGCTTCACTTTTAATGTACCATATTAAATGACAGAGATGAGCTTTGTGTGTGACTGATAATCAATAAAATATTTATTTTATGCTGTCTTTCTGTGCAGCCTGGTACCAAATGACTTGGGTCTGCTGCCTGGTAGTTGGGAAAATCTGAGGGCTCAATCAGAGACACAGTCAACCCAAATCTTGAAAAATAATTTCTAGTGCAACGGGCTTTGAAAAAGGCTGGATAATAGTGATTTAAATTTGGAAATGAAAGAACAGTCATTTGCAAATGAAAAGATTTTTCCACCTCCAGGGCAATGCTGCATTGAATGATGGGAAAAAAATGAAAGCAGACAAACTAAGTATAAATGACTTGTTTATGCTGTAAAGCCGTGGGTCTCTGTGTGAATTTGGACAAAGTGTTGGATTTGTGGGGGGATACAAGCTGAGTGATATTGCAACACACATTCAGATTCTGAGCTGAGAGCATATGACAGGCCTGTTCTACATTTCTGCTGACCCCATCACTCTGCATCAGGACCATGCTAACGCTAGCCAGACCTGTAGCAGAGGGAAAGAGATACAAGAAAGAACATGAATAGCAAGTATAAAGGGTGGGAGGGTGAGGGAGGGAGAGTGGGAGAGACAGACAGAGGGGGGGAGAGAAAGAGAGAGAGAGAGAAGTGAGGGAGAGAAGAAGAGAGAGAGTGAGAGAGAGATAGGCAGAAGACTGAGGCATACCCAGAGATGATGGGCTCAGCACAGTGGAGACTAGGCTGATAAAAGGATTTAGCGCTTCAGAGCTCACTTTGGGGACTGAAAGTAACGCTGCATTTTTGGAGGGCTCTGCTACCCGCCTCCTCGAAGCGCTCACCCAGTCTCTTTTCCTGAAAAAGAGAAAAGGACCTGCCTCTTTACTTCATGGGCCATGCCATTAGCCGCCCATTGGGAACATCCCTCTGGTCTGCATGAATTAGATGATTCCTTTCTGAAAAATAAATCAGTCTCTTGCCCCCTCTCTATCTTTCTCCGTCTCTCTCTCCCACTTTCTCTCTCTCTCACTTTCTTTCCATCTCTCATCTAATGCACTAGTCATCTGCTAAGCCTGAAGTAAGCAGATTACAGTGGCAACTGCAAGACTGCCATCTAAACTCGTTAATTTAATCCTCTAATCCTCCAATAATTGGTGAATCTCTAAGTTTCATTTCACTGCCCAGTGCACATTTGATATAAAAAGGGATAGAATAATAATAGCAAATCTTAAGTCATGGCAGCTCTGTGAGCCCATGCTAGCCCAGGCAAGTACACTGGTGGACACCAATGGAGTCAGCTGTTAAATGCAGAGGTGTTTATCTACAGGAACTGGAGAAGCCCAATTCAAACCAGCAGACTCCTGCTGACAAGGAGGGGTCAAGCACTCTCCCTGGTAAGCAGAAGCCTTTCATTTTTTGATTAGTTATTGACATGGCCTCAGGACACATGTTTCAAGGAAACAATGAGAGATTTGATCCCCTTTACTCCTGCCGGTTGTGTAGAAACTCAAGTTTGAACAAGATGCCTATATGGTAAGGCTTTTCAAAGCTAGTGTTTATATTTGTTTGACTTTTTGGGGTTGGGGTTGGGGGGGGCACCTTTGATGACAGAGCTAAGCTGAATTTAACATGACAAGCACAGGTTCATTATGGTATTTATTTCTCAAATTTGTTTGTGCTATTAAACAGAGATAACTCCAGCAGCCACTCGCCTGTACTTCACTTCAAGGTAAACCTGAATCCAAATGCATTGGGAATGTTAGATTGTGTCATGTTTGCATGACACCTTCATTTACTTTGGGGTATTATCAACCATCAGTCACCAAAATTAGTACATTTTGAGCCATATTTAATTTAATTTCCTCTCTTGGGAACTGCTTGAAAATTCATCAACAGCTACCACAACAGGCACATAATAGGTACACATCCAGACGTAGGAGAGATTACTTGGAGAGATGTGAGACTTGTATTTTTATTCTTAAAGTGTTGTATTCCGTATGTTCTCTTGTACGGCTTTTATTTTTTCATTTTAGTTATAAAATGTAAAAAACATATAAATATGCCTTTATATACATGAATGCTTGTCTCTGAAAGGCACTTTGAATGATCCCTCTGTGTAATGTTTTATATAAATAACCTTTTCTTGTCTTTCAAAAAGTAATGTATGCGTACTCAGTTCACTGAATCACGTTGTCCACAACTAGAAGAAACAAGGATGACTGAGGTCAGCTCATGGTCATTTTAAAGTGTGAGCAAGTTCTTGCAAAGGTGTGTGTATCTGTTTTTGACAGATAAACTGAATGTACAGAAGATTAACGTAGCAAAATATGATCCAACAATGCGTTGTGCACTGCATAACTCAATCCCTGACCTGTGGATCATTTCAATACAGAAAATATGCAGGACATTGCACATATTCTTTTTTGTTAGAGAACAGCAAACAGACTATTTTTATTTAATTTCTACTAAGCCAAAGTCATTTTGCCTGTTGAATGTGTTTGGCTTGAAGTCACTGTAAATTTAGAGTATTTTAGAGTGCATATTTGGTTTTTATTTACAAACATAATAATAAATAACTGTTCCTAAATGGATCTTGGCATGGACCCACAGTTCTAGGAAAGCTGAACACACATTATTAAACCTCAGGTTTTATATGAAAAAAGGTTTTTCACAACTGCACACCTCATTTATAGAAGTGGTTCAGTAAAGAATTAGCTATGGATGAGTTCTGTAAGAAACAATGACTCAACGATGGCTCTTTATTTGGCCCCTTTACATTTAAGAAAGCCTTGGTTCAATGAGAATGAACAGCATTCTAACCCCAGCCATTTCAAAATTGTGTACTGCTGTCTTACTCTCTTCTCGCCCCATTGCATCTTTGCTTTACTCAGTTTCTAGGAGGCAAAGATACATGACGAAAAAAAAATCCCCAAATAACCTCCTCTCTACAGATAAACACGACTTATCACACTTCAGATGTGTGTATGTGTGCGTTTGAAGGTAGGAGTTATGCGGTTTTCCACCCTGCTGCGCTAAATCAGTCTAGAAAGTTCAGCAGTGGTGCTATAAGAACTGTGGGCTTGGTGCGGTGCCAAGTCTGCCTCACAAACCTCTGCCTTGTGCTCCGTCTCTCTGCCATTAATCTCCCTCCTTTTTACACACACTCCCCATTCGCCTCTTTTCTCCCTGCCTGCTCCGCGCCAAACGGCTACGGTGTTCTCCTCCTCTTGCCATCTTTCTCATTTTTTTTATCCTCCGCTCTCCATCCTGCCAGGATTAGAAGGGATGTTCCTTAAAAGAAACAAAGCTCTTCGTCTTTAGACTGTCATATCCCCTCCCCTCATATTTCACAGCTGCTGTTCTGTCCTTGAGAAAAAGGGATAAATGCATGCATCTGTTTTTACAGCCTGCTTTGATGAGATCCATTCTCAAAGCTGCCGTAGGAAAGATCACAAGTCGCTTTTTTTTTTTTTTTTTTACTTCTCCTTCACTGCTCAAGTATTTTCCATTATTGACACTTGAGCCTCATTGTACCAGTGTGTTCAAAGTTTGGTCTACTATATAGCATCCTGGTAGTGTAATGATTTCTGCACTGTTAAATTGACAAGGGTCCACTCTTCCTGACAGATAGCACCACTTTCACTTACCAAACTGTTAGTAAGACAAATTCACAGACTCTGCCCCACTAATTCTATTGTTCAGCATCTCCTTGCACAGCATCTACTGAAGATATTTCATTTTCCATGTTCAAGGAATGAAATACAACATCATTTAGTATCAGACTGTAAGATTTTGACCAACTGGTCAATTCCCAAGTGCTTATCAGTTGACTGAAGGAAAATAATCTTAAAATGGACTTTGTAGATATTTAACAAGACGTTGCAAATTTAGCAAGTTCTCATGCATTTAGTCAAGCAGGTTTTATTGTAATTTTGAGCATATACATTGAACATCACGAGGCCACAAGTGTAAAACTGTGTACGTTATTACAACATAGTCTATATATTTATAGCATTCTTTTGATATCTTTCTGTATTTATTTTACTTCCAAGAAATTATGAAGCATATTTTGCACTTTCACAATCAATGTGGTGGCTGTGTGTGTATTGTGCAATTTTAGTGTCTAGCCAAAAAAGAAAAAACCTGCGATGTTGAAATTTCTGCTAAAAGTGATTCAGAGAAAAGAAAAAGGCTTTTTGAAAGGGCTACTAAAAAGCAGCATCCGTTGCATTGTCCCTTTGAGCCATACCCAGTTTAAACACAAAATAATTCAGAGATGGAGCAGTCACAAAAGGAGCCATTTCTGAGTTTCCTGCGCCATTTAGACACTTCAGAAAAGCAAAAATGGAATAGCATCTCCCATCAAGGACATTTAGTCATCAATTACAGTAGCAAGTTGAGGGGAAATATCAGCAAAATACTTCAAGGACCAACCATAAAGGGACACAATTACAAAAGCTTTTTTCTCAGGCAGTTTAATGAATTGACTAACATAACTTATGTTTTATTTCTTAGAATTGTATTTCCTTAAAGCCTGTTGCAATGACCAAAAATGGTACAGAGGAAACAATTGGCCGCACAAGTAAATGCACACAAAATGAATCCTTTTTGGATTTCAATCATTTTTCAATTGTTTGCACTATTTTCACAATCACGTGCTTGATGCACATGAAGCCGGAACAAATGTTAAAATGAGCAGCTGTACATTAAAGATGTTTAGAAGATTACATCTGAGATAACATCTCTCACTGACATCACGCATTGTTGCTGCCATCCATACATTCTCTCTGTTTCATTTAGAATCGGTTGTGCCAGACAGAGCTTGTAAAGGGGGCTATCGCATTCAGAAAAATTGCCACTCTGCAAATGAAGAAGGTCTTCTGTGAGCTATGGTTGGAGATTTTTCTCTTAACACACTACATGTATGTATATAACATATAATGTTCTTAATTATGTTATTCCTTATTTTACATAATTCCTTTATTTACATAATACGTTGTTTTTGTGCCTGTATATTTATTGTACAATTCTCATGAAAAATGCAGAAGAATATATGCAGACAGGTTTCAGCTGGGCAGCTCATGGCTGCTGGAGATCATTTCACATTTATTACATTAAAGAAGAGATGGGGCCTAAGGCTCTCATACACACACACACACACACACACATTCACACACTCACATACACCTCAGAACGTGAGATTTTACAGTGTTAAAATGAAGCTTTACAGTCTCCTCCTTTGCCCAGCTCAGCATAAAGCCCTCTTCCAGCCCAGCCCATAAATCAGCCATTGATCTGAGAGATAGAGACACAGCAGGGACATGGCCAAGAGAGCTGCAGGCCTCTTTTCTACTGAGCCATTTTACAGCACATTTTAAGACATCCTGCACTGTTAAACCTGCACGGAACAGAAATACCATCTCTCTTAGCCACTGGAGGAGCAATATGAGAGGGTGGTAAACAAAAAAGGAGTTAAATTCAAATCAGAGTGAAAAGCCGCCACCTCTTCCAGATCAAAAATACATCTGGTCCAAGACAAGTTACTAACGTTCATGTAGGAACTTCAAGTTTGTCCTCCTTCAAAAAGAAAATATAGGTCCACTCAATGGTCAGTTTCTGACAACAGGACTGCAATCGACAGATCATGAACTTTCTCCAAAGTGAAGGTGTGTACGTAGTAAGTGCAAAGTCCATTTATCATATGTCATGACAGCACACAGTGTGAACAGTGCTAAATTTTTCTTTGCATTTAATCGTTCTCTCCCATTATTCAAAGAGAAGGAACAGACAGCCAGGAATGCAGGGCCTGGGAAGCAAAGTGTGGAGATGTTTGTTTATGCGAGGGTACCTCCGAGGTATCACTAGCAGTCCTGGGATTCAAACACACAACCTTCTTATTGAAGGGGCAGAATTGTGGAGCACTGGTAAGAGTGCATGAGAGTTTTGAGGTTCCTATAAGTATCAGCACATCAGGCAGGTTGAAAATGGTCCACCGCAAACATCACTAGCCAAGTGGATTTCTGCTTAGAACTGACCAAGGGTTACTGACAAATTACACTCTAACTGTAAAACAACAAAATGTAACTTCAAGGTAGAGGTTTCTAATAAAGCAGTCACTGTGTGTGCAGTATGTGCACTTGACAATTAACTAAAAGTGGCTAACGTTGCCATAAGATAATTCTCAAACTAATATATAAAAAGCAACCACTTACACTTTTAAATCCATACTGTTTCAAGCATGTCTATGTTCCCAAAATTGCACATTCCAAGCCTGCCAGGACATACTGTGTTTACATCCCTCTTAAAGCTGAGACACCTTATTTAAACAAAGAGCTTGAGGGCTGGGCAATCAACTGTTGAAAGCAAATCTAACACCAGAGCAAACTGAGGAACAGGCAGATAGGGCTGAGGGTTCGCTGTCTAGACATCTTTTCATCTGGCCATGGAGGATTTAGCGTTCCTTTAGGCATGGAGGCTTATGCTTACAGAGAAGGTTCCTCAGAGTGTTTGATAGGGAGAGCACAGGAGGCTGTGATGAAAGACTGGGTTTTCCCCCTACTGGACTTCAGATTAACGCCTCCCAGGCTCCTGCTCTCCTCCTGGACCTCATGCTCATCCCCACAGGAGATTAATCTCTTGGAGAACGTGGCCGGAAGCTCTGCAACTCACCATGGAATGCTCTTGCTGTTTGCAGCTGGCCAAAGTAAAGCAACAACCTGCTGCTTCTGAATATTCAGTTCAGTTGGAGCCTGGAGGTAGACTGGAGAAAAGTCTTATTTACATTTTCCTCAACAGAAGGTTGTGTGCGCACCAGAGAGAAAGAAACAGAGCTTGTTGAATGTGTCATTTTTGGTTATTATTGATGTTTTTTCAGAAAAAGTAATAATTGCATAATAAATCATCCAAACTTCATAATGAATAACATGTAAATTTGATGTACATTCTGTATCGACAGCTGAAACGAGTTTTTTCAAAAAGATGAACATGACGATGTCTTTTTTTTTATTTGATCAAGACTAACACCAGACTCTTAATGAAACACAAAAAATGAGCCATAAGTGAGGAGTAATTCTAATGAAAAAGATTACATTTGCCCCACAGTGAGGCCCATGCCTACTAGTATTTTTAATGAAGTGAGGACATCAGAAATTACCCTACAGGGCAACAAATCAAATGTAACCTTTTATGTACATAAGCCCCTTCCTTTCAACACACATATAAACACCTCAAATCAGATTTGTTGTTATTCTATTTGAACTAGATAGAAAACAACTGATAATAAAACACAAATATCAAACCACACAGGGTAAATCCTGCAAATGTTTCTGATGCTGTGAATTCTTTGCCCAAACCATTAGAGTAAATTTCCATATAAATTGTGGCATGCTAAACAAGCTAATGTTGTTCCAGTGCAGAGTTGATTCGCGCAGCTGGGTTTGCAGGCTGTGTAATTATGTGTGTGACAGCGAAAGGCATAGCCACGGTTATGTCACTCGCCTGTTGGAAAATCGTCTCATTACTCACAGAGATCAATTAGCTCCAGGAATAGGCACACACAAACACATTATTGCTGTCAAAAGCTGTTGTAAGCATCAAAACCCACACAGATTTGTCAAAACAGTGTTTTAGCAGTGGGTCACCAACATGTCCTTTGTGTGCATGAAAGATTCACAGAGAATTAACTGTAGCTGGGCAAGACTGAATAATAATAGTCACAATGTAGTTCAAAATCTATGACAGGGGATGTTGGTTACAGATTTTGCTTCAGTGAATATCAGAGTATATCTGGAAATATACATTACATCATGCACACGACCAGTTCATTAGCATGTCAGTGTCACTATGGGTTAGGAGTGGCCCACCACTAAAGAGGTATTGTGGTCAGAATCTTGTCAAAAGATGGTCAACAGTTTGTAATTGAAAGTGAGCAGAATCTTTAGTGACGCTGTAAAATACCAGCTGTAAAAGCCACTGAGGACGGGCCGCTGTTAGACACAGCATCACTCCCACTGCCAAAAGCCAAACCTCTTTATCTGGTGGAAACACGAACCTAATCACACATGATATAACCAAGGGGGAGTGAGGGATTTCACAACCTTTCTACAAAACAAATTAAGACAATCACTGCCACTTATCTAATTGCTACTATGGCAACATTTTTGGACAAGCTGGAGAATAAAGTCCCAAACTACCAAAACTACCATGGCTGAACCATCGAGTGGAATCGGCCATTTACCCCACTTATTGTTCCAAACTTAAATGTTTTTAATTTAGTTTTAATACTGAGCCTTCTGTGACGAAAGATTTGGTTTCCTTTTTCTATTTGAAAACATTAGATTATGAAAAAGGTGCGAATTGTGTCCCTTTCTTCTGGGAAAAATGGGCTGAAATAAGATGAAGGGCTGAAAATGTGGACGGCTGAAAGCATGAACAGATAAAAACATGAAGCCCTGCTGTGCTCAGTTATGTGTAAGTTGAAGCGTGGTGGTAGTGTTGACCTGGCTGTGATACATTTCCATCAGTTGGCTATGGCACTCACTTGAAATAAGGTTCACTGCAATACCTCCTGACAGACACATACATATATATGCGCAAATACACAAACATTCACGTCTCAACTCCCCTGGGCACGAGTGGATGTGTTAGCAAATTTTTCCATAGCACTGGCCATCAGCATGTGTTAGACTGAAGCGGACAATGACACACTTGTGAGGATCAGATCGATGCAGAGGAACAGAGAGGAGCACAATGCAACACCCACATGTTCTCACCCTCCCAACTCTTTATCCTCAGCAACCCTGAAAAACCTGTAGCTCTGAGAAATAATGCAAGGAGGCCAAAATGGCCACTGAAATGGCTGCAATTTGGTACATATTATTTTGCTGGCTGGTACAGCCCCAATGTGATTAGACTGGGATGAGAGTGAGAGAGAGAGAGAGAGAGAGAGAGAGAGAGATAGAGAGAGAGAGAGAGAGAGAGAGAGAGAGAGAGATACATAGAGCGAGAGCAAGAGAAAGAGAGAGA
>JBBKCR010000006.1:15480859-15500110 GCA_037577295.1 Ladigesia roloffi | reverse complement strand
ATATAATATTTTACTGTTTTACTGTGCTTGTAACGTCTTTAGAATAAAATGCTGAATTTCACCTAAATCCTGTTCCTATATGTTCATGAAACAGCACTGACCCAGATCCCATATCGGTTCAGATATTGTAATGCATGTGATCATAAGAGGGAAGCTATGAGCCCAGGTCTCTGCAGCAGCTCGAGATGTGCATTTCCTCACTGACACAATGTAAAATTTGGCCACAACAGCTAAAGGAAGGGCTACACATTCCTTTATTATTTTCCACAATTTAGATAGAAGTGAAGGCTTACACTGTGCACATACATAGTTTCTGCATATTACTGCTGGCCTTCTATAAGGTAAGGTTGTTTTGACCAGCGTTTCTCAAACTACGGTGCTGGTCTGTGAGAAACTTTCTGCAGAGCCTTGGTTCTGCACCAATCAAAATGCGGTCAGATCCAGCTCTGATCTCAGCGCAGCTGGCACTGCACATGCCGCCCCTTTAACTTCACGGCCCGCCACTTGTTTCAGCATTATGGAACGTTTAGCGTTCCGCCATTTGTCTCATTCATTCAAAAATTTTCACAAACACACACACGTTACAAGAGCTATTGAAAAATGGATTCTTTCCATGGATCTGCATTGTGATTATTCAGGGCTGTGCAGCCCCAAAGCCTGACAGTACTGGTCCCCCGGAAAAATGAGAGAAATGCTGGTTTAGACCCAATTCTACCTCAAACAACTGATTGGATGAATCACAATAATAAGGACATTTCACTCATTCCTTTGAAAGAGGCAGGCATGATAAACAGGATTTTGCTTTCCCAGTTTCCTGAACATTCTAAATGAAAACAACTACTTGTAGGAGCAATTTCACATGATGTGGTTAAACATGTTTAAATTCAAACATTAGATATTACAACAATTTGAGTATAAGCCTTTAAATAACACTTTTTTATGACTGAGAAAAAAAATTTTGGTCAACCTTTTATATGTGAATATAGGAATGACAAGGGCAAAGCACATCAGAAAACATGGTAAAAGTAAGTTACAATGGAATTCTTCGGACAGCTAATTTTACATACAAAGCTGAACATCATTACTTGCATTATTACTTTGCCAGTGTAGCTAGTGGTATGCATACTGCACCAGTGTGTGTCTACACATTTCTCTCAAAAGAAGAAAATATAATTTTAACTGGTTATACTCTGCTTTATGATTCAGAAGTTCTGGAAGTGATTCTGCCCTTTGACCTTCATCCACTCACTCGCAGGTTCTCCTGTCTGACCGAGTGTAGGCGGTAATGCAGCGCACGCCAGGGAAGACGCGAAACTTCTCTCCAATACTGCTAATTACACACATTCAGGCAGGCACTTTGCCAAAGGGGGGGGCGCGTTTATCATGAAGAGAGAGACACAGAGAAGGAGGGGGGGGAGGGGACCGAGAAAGAGAAAGAAAGAGAGCGATTATTGTTGGGTTCACAGGGATTAGCATGAATGTACCTGTAATGCACACTTGTTTTTTTTTTTTTAACTGTCCTTAAGTACTGCTGGTTTAAGTAGAATATTATTCATGTATTCAATTAAAAATGCCCAATGGTTTGCACGCCCATGAGCAGATGATAGACCAGATAAAGAGGATGGAAATTAGTGAGTTCAACGTAATGCATCAGCAGTGAAGTCTGACCAGTCCACAGCATGGACTCTGCTTCAGGCAAATTATCTGCCTTGCTTTATAAAGATAATTTGGAATAAAATGGTTTCAAATCCTGGCTGGGGTGAGCAGGAACCTTCTGTATGAAGTTTGCTCGTTTTCCCAGTGTCTACATGGACTTCTGCCCGGAGATCAAGCTTTTTCCCAATGAGTGGTATAATAAGCTCCAGCACCCGGCTGGCTCTGCAACCCTGGTTAGGGTAAGTAGTAGTAGTACTAGTAGTAGTAGCAGAAAACTGCTAGTAGTTCATAAAATGAATGAATAAATTAATGTAGACAATTGCACAATTTTATGCTATTGCCTGGCATCCAATGTTGGCCTTTTTCATTTTAAATTAAAGATATGACTAATGAAGCAAACAAGTAATGGAAGCTCATAATCACCAGCTAGCAGAGTGCAGACTGAACAAGTATAGTTTGGCAACCCCAAATATTCATGTATATAAAAAATTGGGAACATTTTGTTTTATAGTAAAAAGTAGTAATATAAGCTACCCAAAAGTCAGAAAAGTGTTCTTTTATCAAAATTTATAAAATGTTGGATTTTTCTTTTTCTATTCTTTCACAGTTACCTTTACATGCCACCTTCTGTCTCTACTTTACTTCCTGTTCACACTCCCTCTCTCTCTCATTCTGAGTGACAATTAACCGCCGGCCAAGAAAGAAAGCCAATGGACCACAGGAAGGTGTCTCTATTAAGTGTTTTAATGCCAAATGATCATGAGCAGCCAAAGTGAAGGCTCACGCATCATTAGAAAGGGATTAGTGAACCAGCGCTTACTCATTACTCTCCGATGCCAGAGCCAAAATGGCTGCAGTCAGGATACAAAACCATCAAATTTACATCTGGAGCGCCATTTGGTGAAATGAGACACTGAAGCGTCTCAGTGAATGCTGCAGAAGAAAGCCTTTAGGTAGGAAAAGTGAAAAATTTGATGCTTATCAGTATATTGTTTTCTTAAAGCTTTTTTCTTAAGCCACGGAAGACTAACTATCCTGGACTGGAAATGTATAAAGGCAGTTAAAGGAACACCAAATTGCTAATGGTGTTGACATTGTATGTGGGAACTCTTTAGGTGCAGTCAGCACTATGCAAATGGCTCCCCATTACCTTCCATTAACCGTGAGATGTTATTTTTAAACAGGGTGCAACATCTTGGCACCAAAGGATTTCTGGGACAATGTGTGACCTCAAGGAGAACAAGAATCTGCTTCAGATAAGACAAGTCAACTTCAGACAAGTGAGAAATGATGTTTACCCTAAAAGAAGTGATGGGACAGATGTAATGACATGGCAACTTTTCAGTGTAAGAAATCTAAAACTATAAAGCTATTTTTTAAAGGTATAAGACAAATGTATTCAAATAAAGTTATTTTGGATGACTATGCTAAAATGCATTTATTTTCTTTGTAGAAGTAATCCACGTGCAGGTAGGCCTAATTTCTACATTTTTAACCTTTTTTTTTTTTTAGAAAAAAATTAGACAGTGTTCTCAGTTCACAATTCCCAGGCCTAGTTCCTGAAAAACACTACAAGTCAACTTCTAGGCATCTTTTTGTAACTGTGATACTGTAAACTGCAACTATTTGGTTGATTTATCCCATGCACCATGCATTATGATGTTCACTCATGAATTCTGTTAAAATCCTGTTTATCAAAATTCCTTTAGCAATCATTGGCCCAATAAAAAAAATCTTGTAGCTTTAGGGAAGACTGTAAAGCTTTTTCTTTCTGATTTTTTTAAAAGACGTCTGCTTTTTCCTTGAATCTTAACCAGCAAATTAAAACAAATGTATAGACACTGTCCCGTTCTCCAATTCTCATGTGGGCCATGCTCAGGTTGACGCACACCTCATAATCTGACAGTTTGCCGCTAAGCACGCAATTCTGATCATGGAGTGGCTAAAAGAGATTTTTTTAAAAATAATTATCTCAAGAAATGGGACTAGCATGTCATCCTTACTGTTTACAGGCATTCTCTCTCACTTCCCTGTCTCTGGACAGAAGACCCCCAAAAGAGCTTTATCTCCCGTCTTTATGTGTTATTCAATTTGGACTTGATTACAGCACACAGCAGTAATTACTCAGGAGAGAGCGGCAGGAGCAGTGAATTCCAACAACACAAACAGGAATGACGACAGGGTTTATGGACGGGAGATGGCGAGGACTAAATAGCTTGGCTCTGCTGAAATTTTAATCATGTCATAAAAATACAGGAGCTACAGAGTTCACAATGCTTCCTGTCCAGACCCTAAAGACTGACACACCCTGCAATGTTGCTCTTTCTTTGTCTCTCTCCAAATGCAGTAAAATTCGACCTGTCTTGAGAGGTCACAATGACAAGCCTGACAAGAAAAATGCTAGAAAACCACTTTCCACAACCAAGGATGCAATCTACAGGGTGAGAGAGGAACTCAACCCTGCCAGCACCCACAATATCCACAGGTGTCAAGTGATTCACCTCCAATAATAAAATGGTAATGAAAGAAATAAGAAAATGAGTTATTCACAAACGTGGAAAGTTTATAAAAGTGAAAACTTCCTAATAGGTGCACTAAGAACTTCAGATTTATGCAGCAAGCAATCGGAGCAGTATATGACAGTAAATGGTAATATTAAGAAAATATCACTTGCAGTTAAATGATTTAGCTGCTTTTTTTATTCTACTTTATGAGAAATTTGTCACTGGGTATCTAAAATGATTAGAATGTATAAAGTTAAGTGGGTTAATTGTAATTTAAACCATATGCACACAGTGTACAGTCAAACAAACCAGAACACAGGCCACAAGCACAAGTGAAGATGTACATGTGCAAAAATGCAGAACATATGATCTATGCTAGAATGTAGAATCTATCCAAACACTGTCACATTTCTGCCCATAAAAACCTAGGCTCTTGGCTACGGTAATGTCGATGATGTGAAAACAGCAGTGTAGGAGTGTGGTTGTGAGAAAAGCTGTGTGAAAAGCTCAGAAAATATCTAGCAGTACATAAATACACACAAGCAGAAAGAGGTATGGTTTAACAAGCAGTCTTTCAGCAGCCAACTGGTTCTTACCTTGTGGTCATAAGGGTTATACGAGTGGAAGAGTGCAGACAGCTCTTTGGTTCTTTGCTTTTTCTGTTAAAGCAGAAGGAAAAAAAATGGGTTAACATAAGAAAAAACATTACCTCTGGGTAAGTACAATTGAAAACAGGCCTGACATACAAGAAAATGAGACTGTTGGTTAAAAAATCAGAAAAGAACATTTAAAAATATATATGGCAAATGGCACATATGGCAAACATAGAAAATGTAGAAATTTTCCCAATTAATCCTGAAAGATTTTTTGTGCTGTTAATTTGTAATGAATTGCAAAAGCAGGGACTTGATCTGATGTATGAACGCACTTAATGCAAACACTTAAAGTAAGCACAGGCTTTTATGAAAAGGACGTATGGGAACACTGGTGTAGATTAAGCCCTATTCACAGCAGAGAGTATAATAAAACATCTTCACATATTCTACAGTGTCAAAACACACAGGTTTTCTTATTGTTTACTATTTTTTTCAATAACATATTTCTTCCCACAACTGCACATGAATTCATTCATTCAAAAACACTCAGCATACAGGGACTTCACTGTTGTTCTTCGCAGGTTGCTTAGAAGTGAATCAATTAAGAAGGAACTACTCCTCACTGAACAGTTACGGGATCTGTCCATCATACCATATTCACGCTGCTTCATAGTTAGAAACAGACCAAATAAATATATATTTTATGTATTAAGAATTGAACATGGACCAGTGAAGTCAACCTCCCTGTATAACCCAAACTTTTCCCCATTAGGAAAGGGGGCCAAAGGCATTCTAATACTTATATATAGGGCTCAGGGGACCTAGACCTAGAACAGCTAGAGCAGCAGAATAAAAAATCTTGAACTGGGTAATGATCTCCTGTACTCTCTCTCTTTTACCTCTTCCAGCCAGATCAACATCTCCCCACCACGGAGACGGAGCAGGCTAAACATGACCTCAAAGTTACCATTCCTGAGCTCTGCCAATGAGCTCCCAGCAGAATCCCATCCTGCTCCAGCAGTGTGCCCTCTGGACATTTTAGACAGTGTGTGTATGTGTGTGTGTGGGTGAGAGAGGTCAGAACGGATGGTTGTAGATCTAAGAGAATCAAGCTAGCAGAATTATGGTCTTAAGGAAATAATTTTGTTTCTTTTTGAATGTTGGCTTGTTTTTAATTTAGGGTCAAAAATAAGAGACTGATATAGACAACCTTAGGAATTCGAAGTTTCAGAGATTTTGGGCCACATCTCCAAGACTGATCTACTTACGATGAAACCTTGATAAGCTAAATAACCATGTTGTCCCCCTTCTTCCAGAGCCCTTGTGGCAACCATAGGGAAGACAGACAAATGTACAAAGCAGATGAAACTCAGGACACAGCAGAGGCAAAAACGTCTTGAAACATCTGCTCATACTCTGTAACTGCACACATTAAAAAACGTAACACTGAATTTCCATTTTAATACCACGATAATTAAATCTTCCTTCCTCTCTATCTCCTCCCCTCACTGCACAATGACCTGACCATTTCCAGTGTTTATTAGAATCAAAGTCTAATGTTGCTGTTAGCAATCAAAAAGGGCATTCAAGCTGAAAAGCTTTTTGAGAATGTTTCTTGGTACTTCTGGTACAATTTTCATTTTTAAACTCTGAATGTTTGTGCTTTGTCTCAGAAAGCACTTAAATGGTGAGGTATGTCAGTGGCAGACACACTTAAATCCATCTATTTTCAAGTGAACATTTTATTTTTAAACACTGTTTGCCAGGAATTATTGGAAAGCATGATTTAGAAAAGCCTAATTATAAAATATTTTGCCTATAATTATATTGAGATAATAATCAAACCAGACAGAAAAAACAAATCAGCATATCAGCTTTAATCAGCTGGAAATTTGTGGAATACTACCACTGGCAAATAGGGTGTTGCCATTCACCACCAACTCTAAAATCAGTTACACATAGTCTACTCTTGGACATGTTAACGAAGCTGCATTAGTGTAACATCAAAACTGCCATTCACTGCTGAATCACTGCTGATATCAAATGGTCACTACTTGGTAAAGATGTGAATGATGTCAACTTCTGTTTCGCTCCCCCTTTTTCTTTCCCTCACACAAACATTGGTGCAACCCTGAATCTCAGATGAAAATAATGATGCTGTAGAACATGCCCCTATGAACCTGTAATGAGTGGCAGATGTTGGTACAGTCCAGCTGGGCGCACTGGGGGTGTACAAGTGGCCTCATTCAGGAAAGTCTGCAACACACAGGCATTTGCCTAAGGGCTAAAGTAACCCAAGCTATGAGATTGCTTTGATGTCTTCTCAAGGGCAAATCTAAGTACTATCAAGATGTGACGCACAATAGCAACAGAACCACACTGGATTCTCATGTCACCAGTAGATTTTTGCTTTAAAACAAAAATCAAGATTTTACCAATTTTATTATATTATGAGAGGCTGGGATATGTTGCTAAATGCTAAATGTACCCATTTTGTAAGCTTATAAGTGCTATATTTGTGATCAAGTTATGGTCCCAATTTCTCTCTTTTACAATTTTGTAAAAGAAATTGGCAGAAATTAGCATTCGCCTACAAATCCCACAATGGCGCATCTCTACTATCCAGGATTATCTACAAGTTGTCTAAACAGAGCAGTAAGAAGGTTTTCCACCAAATTAAAAATCCCAGTGTTCCTCAGGGGTCAGTATTAGGTCACTGTTAAAAATTTCAAACACTAACATTCTGTCTCCACAAGCATGTAAGGAAAAGGGGCTTTGCTACAATCTTACAAATAGGAAATAATGGTCAACAACATGCCACACTTCCAGAATGACTGTCCAAATTTAACCTCAAACACCAATGAACATGTAAAGAAACACATTAAACCCAAAGCCAGTACATTTGTTTATGTATACAAATCTTCAAAAAAGCAACATCCTAAGCAAGCCTAAACTAATCTCTTATTCAGAACATTCAGTTCTAGTCAGTTGGACATCCCCCTACATCACGATTGTGCAATATGATGGTATTGTGTGGTTTGTAGAAATACGGACAATATGGCTTTCAGTGCCCTTAATAAGTCAAATGGTCAGCAGCGAGGTTGTGTGTATATATATATATATATATATACACACAAACGCTTTTGAAGGTCTGGACAAATAGAACATCCCTAAGAACTTAATCCCTAAGCAAATGAAAAAAGACACGGCAAGAACACAATATCCACCCACATACCACTGTACACCAGAATGAATTGAAAAGATTTAATAAAGGCAAAGAGAGAAAATATTTTAAGCCACTTTATTGAGACATCACATGTTCAGCTAGGGACTGAAAGCAAGGATTTTTGGTATAAAGAGTATGTTCTGAATGAACTGTCAAATCAAGAGATAAGGTATGTAAAAGGGAGGAAAATTCTGCATGAAAGTCAATCATCTTTTGTGGCTCATGTTGAAGCAAGTGTTTTGACCAATACACAACATTAAAAAAAACAGAGGCGTGTTTTCATCTCTCTAGAAACTATGGAGTCTCATTCTCAACAGCTAGGGTTCAGATAAAAGTAGTTCCAAAAATATGGATAATAATGGAAGCAACAAATGAAAATAATTGAGAACTGTTTTATAGCTAATGCCAGAAAAGGTTCAGGTGAGTCAAAACACGGGAAGAGTGAAAAAGAGATGAATCATCTTAACCATTCACACACTACTACACAGTAATATTCCTACTTCAGGTGAGAACTAGCAGATGCAGTGTAAAGATGTTGTTTATTCCTCTATTTGACCTCATCCTAAGTTGCTCTGGTCCAGAAGGCTTTGCCCATCTGTCTTTGTTTTAAGGTAAATTTGTTTTCACATGTGTTGTAAATCCCTTACAGACCTTGCTCAGCCAGCGCTTTTGAAACTGGCACAACCGTTTACCCCAGCTACAGCTTAGGTATTACTCTAGGTTGCTAGCTTAATTTCCCCTGGTTGAAGGCAGCACTGGTGAAGCCGACAGGCTGTCAGGGTAAACACCTGTCCGGCTGGTAAGAGCAACATTCCAGGAGATCATTCCAATTTATCTCTGCTAACCCCTTCCGTCATGTGGGACTAATTACGATGGGTAAGCTCCCTTTTTAGATCAGCCCAAAACTACACACCAAATTTCCTCAGGCTTGACCCATCCTTCCAATGGTGACGAGACATGGCAATCCATTACTCACCCTGAACCATTTATCAAAGCGTACTGGAGGGGTCCCACTGATGAAATGGGCTAAACATGCTGAGATACCAAAGCGCCAGAAACGGACGATCCACGGATCTTACCTTGCTCCCTTGGCCCCCCTGTAGTCTTTGGCAGGGATGGGCCAGGCTGATGCGAGCCAGGCAGCTGTAGCCATCTGGAGGAGTTATTAATAGGACACACTTGCAGCATCCCTTGGTTCCCCTAACAGAGCTGCCCATGTTTAATGAGTCTGGTAGGGAGAAGATGCAGGGCATGGATGGCAGGTATGCAGACAACAAAGTCTACACCTTCTTCTAATGGAGCAAACCACTTCTAACACTTCCAAAAAAACGTGCAAGGTGGAGACAACTAATTAATGAAGTGAGGTGTGAAATTCCATAGTATATTTTGAACGTCACTGAGGGGACGATATCTACTGACAAAATAAAATTATCATCTGAATATACCTTTTCTGCAGAGAAGGAAGTCAAGCATTACCTGAACTATTTTAGAAATCCTGAAAAAAGCCATTAGGTTTAGTAATCTTACCCACTGTTTTATAAAGAGAGGGATTATCTTCACATGCAGATGATCAATTCACTTTTCCCATCACTCTCCCTAATCACTTCACAAAGTGTCTGATTTCTTCACATACTGATTAGAGCGACCTGAAATTTGATTAAGGGCAATTATACCTCAAATAAGCTTCACTGTCCTGCAGACAGCCCAATCGCTTAAACTTGAAGGGGCTAAAACATACCAGAAAATGCTACAAATATGCAACAAATCTCCTAAGTTTATACACTGTTCTAGAAAAATATTGAAAGTCAAGCTAACCTCAAGCCTTTTATGCCTTTAAATTTACACACATTTATTAATTGGTGTACTTTTTCCGTATGCAAATGGTCATCTTGACAGAAATATAGTAAATTGCTCAAGGGAAAACACTGACCATATGTTCCCAGATAAATAAAGGCTCTAAAAGCTGTTTGAGAGTGGGCCTAAAGTGACATTGAGTCCACAACAGGAAAGACTAATGCAGCAGCTATACGGCACTCCTTAAGTTAATTTTTATACTTTTAAATACCTTTTGAAACCATCATGACACAGAGTTGCAAGGGTTAATCAGCGGCCTTTCTAATGTTTTTATGCAGATTTTGACAAATATAACACAATACAACACAACAGATTTACTCACTGATGTTGGTCCCATATTGCACATTTATATAGAAGCCAGGTCTCAAGTCGTTGAGGGCAAGTTTAAAATCAAGTCACAATCTTTTTTAGTGCGACTTAAGTGTGACTCTGGTCACCAGATACAATAAAGACTAAGTGTAAACGATCTAATGCAAACATAATATATATTTTTTAAATATAATAATGTCTTTAAAACCAAATGTAGCACTTTTAATTCTGATTTATCACCTTTTAATACTTTGCAAAACCCTGCAGACACCTTGCAATTAAAAAATGATGCCAAATGATGGCAACTGGTGCTGAAAATGTGAGAAGTGGGTGTGAGTTATGATGAAGACATCAACAAAAGAAGAATGTCGGCTTCTTAGGAGAAGCTTGGAAAAAGAAGAGACAAAGAAAAGCTGACTTATAAGCCTTTGAGAAACACGATGACAATTATATCACAGAATAATTGCAATTAATTGTCAAGATTCAGTCTCCAGATAATCAAATCAAAGTGTAAGTGACAACCTTGTGCTAATTTTCCTATGTATAAATATCAGAACATAGGTAGATACACCTCAGTTAAGAGAAACACAAATCCTCTAGTGGACTTAATGTAATAGATAACTAATAAATATACCAACACAAGCAGTTACCTCCGTACTATCAGAACATTCACTCTGTGGTACAAACTTTTCAGAAGCCTGGTCTGTTGCCTGTGGGTTAAAGCCATTGGTTATTTGTTTTCAGTGTGTAAAACAGGAGGTAAATACCAAGAGAGTGGGGAAAAAAGCAAAAATGTATATATCTGCATCTAATAGGCACCTTGAGGCTTTCCTTTTCCACCCCGCAAGAGCTTGCAAGCTCTAAGGTATGTACAGCCTAATTCTTCATGGTGACTAATGTTTCTGAATGTTGTGTAGTCACGTTAATTTATTTTGGGCAAAATAATTTACAAGTGAAACAGGCTTCACAGCAAAACCCTGCAAAGAATGAAATATAATGTAAATATAAAACTAAAATCTCTGTCTCCAGGGCAAAGGCATTGTTTTAACAGATCTCACTCCCCAAATAGTTAAATAAAATTGGGGTCAGGGCTTGGGAAAGCACTGCGACAGGAGCATAAACCACCGTCACAACAGACTGTCACCCCAATGCATCCTTTGCTGGCATGAAGAAAAAAGTGTATATGGGCGGTCCTGACCTGAAGTGTTTTTGGAGGGAATGTACAGTTTGGTACACATCTAAAACTAGCTAGTCATCTAGGTTACTTTTCATCCAACTATGAGAAACAACAACTACTTTGACTGAAAACAGTTGTTCCAATTTTCAGTCCCTTCAAAATGAAAAGACCACAGTTAACCATCCTGTTATTTATTGTCTCAAACTTCTATGGTGCTTTCTATGGGTTTAAATTCACCCAGATTAACCAATCATTTGTAATGTATTCATGAGTCCAGTGGCACTGAACACTTCTTATCCTGTTAAATCAATGGTCATTTTGACATTCTTGTACGAGCCGCAAATCCATCTCAAGCATGTTCTATCTACAATGTTTTTTTTTATTAGGCACAGTTATTATTTCATTTTGAAACATACTTCATAATGCAGTTAGATCATAGAGATTCTAAAGGTTCAGAAGATTATGGGGCGCAATACCTGAGTAAAAAAAAAAATCAAACTTACATTGCTATTGAATTTTGTTAGACCTTGCAAAACAAAAAACCTTAATTTTCCTAGACAAAAAAGTGTAATTGTGAACACAGTCTCCCTACCAGTGATGGAAAAAATCTGAGGAAAATATAAGTACATCATGACAGGACGCATGAGAGGTGTCACAAAATGGAATATTATCTTTGGTTTTTGTCCATGGAAACAAGCAAAAAATGATACAGGAGAGGATGGAAAAACAGAAAATAAGGGAATAAAACAGACAGCAGAAAGGGAGATGTAAGGATCATAGATAATTCATCATTACAAATTCAATAACACAGTCGGAAAAGATCCAAAAACATTTTTGAAGGTACTAATCCTTGGGAAAAAAAAGTCCACTTAGTAGAGCAAGACTGTCCAAGGCCATTTGCAGTTGAAATCTCATGACATAACTGGAGCACATCTTCTTACTTTGATGGTCCGCATAATTTTCATTTCTCTTTATTGAAGATTTCTTCAATAAAAAGCAGGACATAAAAGCCCAAAACACATCTTTCCTTAAATGTGATCCAATAGCTAAAATGCAACAGTCATTTTATGACAGCACTGTCTTAATGAATACAGGAGTTAACACACAGTGGCTCCGGGCTGCTCAGAAATTCAGCCCAAAACATTTCTGAGCATGACTGTGGATACAAACTCATCTGAGTTTAACTGCTCTAAAACGTACTGCTGGTCAGAGTGTGTGGATCAAGATCAGAAAGCACATCTGTGGACTACATCTCCCCTTTCCACTTATCATTATTAAGAGTAACAGTATCCTTTCTTTGCAGCATGAGTCATCTACTATGAAGCCATATGCAACAGTTTGACATGCCTGGATAAACAACCTTCCAAAGCCCTCATGATGAGTAAGGCTTTTCCTGGAGCTCTGATGTGAACCTAAATTTTGGCACTGCAGTGTTCACGGATGCACAAAGTGGTTTTGCTGACTGTGTGCCAGCAGCAAGGTGGAAGGCAGCCTTTCCCTAATCCTGCTAGGGGAACTCCTGATTCTGTCTTTTGTTTACATCTGTTCAGCAGACACCAAGGAACTCAAAAAGATGAAGTACACATCTGCTCAAAGAAACATGATCTGTTCAGTGCTACTCTGAACTTCAAGCACTTTATTTTGTTTTTTAAGAATAAACTTTTCAGAAGATTTCACATACCATCTGATTACAGACCTCTCTTTAATATCCATGATTTCAATGAAAAAAAAGTTTGATGAACTTATAAACTCTGGGACACATTTTTGTCATCAAACGGGAATATATGCTGTGAATGTAGATCAACTTCGTCAAAACAACAAAGACAAAAATGTCAAAGCAAATTCACTTTAAAGAGGTAGAGATGAGAACCCAACACAGAGCCCAACACACTTTTGAAATGGGGCTTGGGTGACTGAATCACAAATAAGGCTTGCAGTCATTTCCGAATACAAATATTTGTCAGAACACCATATTCGTAAAAACCACGTTATTTGTGCCTTTCCGAATACCGTATTCGAGTTCGGCTCCACCCCTACAACATACTATATTCATGTCAGTAATAGCATTCCTGAATTATTTCAAACACCCAGCTATATGGCTGCAGATATTGCTGGTAGCAAAAAGAACAAAACAATGGGCAGTCATTTCGAAAACTTGCATTTAGCACTGCTCACTTGTGATCCAATAGCCCACGACATATTTATTATACACCTAAGCCTTGAACATAAACCTCACCACTTGGGCTGGGACCTGCTCCATCTTAGCTGCAGGGGTGCCAGGTCGTGGGTAGAACTGATTGATGAAAAGGCTGGGGAACCGGTACATTCTTACGAGTTCCACTGTCTCCTGGAAGTCCTCATCTGTTTCTCCAGGGAAGCCACAGATGATATCAGTGGCAATGGTGATACCAGGCACCCTGCAATGGAGATAAAAAGATAAGTGAAGACAAGCCACTATAAACCTTGTGCAACAGTTCTTCAAGAAATAAAATTAATTTGGAATGCATTAAAGTAAGGTCTCAGGATTACTTAATTGTAATTCTAAAATAAACAAATAAAAATGATAATCATTCTGAAATTTAAACTTAGTATGATTTTTTAAAAAATATATGTTATTTAAAAATGGTTGTATTTGAAAGTTCACATAAAATGAACAATAATTAGAGTGGTCTAGAGTGGAAAATGCATAAAGCTACATTATCACAAACAAAAATTAAAATGTTTTTTCTTATAAAAATAAACATTATGAATATATTTATAAACAGGACAAGTTCTGAGGTGTAGTGCTGCATGACAAATAAAGCTTCACAGCGTAAGCAAGAGAAATATTCAAGGACTGCAACAAATCCATTCGCCACAGTAGAAGCTTATTAGTAGCCTCAACAACTATCAATTAGCCACATATATGCTGATTAAATTCGGCTTGCAGAGAAATTGATTAATTGATTTCTTTTGCGCGTATTCCATTATCATTGATTATGAACCTGCAGGTCCCAAAACATTTCAAGGTTTTGGTCACAAGCACATAGAATTGTACGAACAAAAAAAAAAAAAAACAGATTAGAGGTAAAGTATTTTGAGCTTCAGCGTAAAAGACCCAGTGGACAAATATCACCCAATACTCACTGTGGAACCTGGCACTCATAGCATTTACATAGATATATAGATGTTTATAAATAGTTATTGTGTTCTCAGCATGAAAAATATCACATCTAAGTGAAACACATTTAACATACTGTGCAAAAACCATGAATCTGTTATGAGAGTGAAAGTTATGAATTGGTATGACAATAGTTTTCTCTCTACCCTGTTAGAACCCTGTTGTGTTGCCACCTTAAAATGCTATTAATGGTAAAAAAAAAAAAACCTGCACTGGATATGCAACCAAATCTCGCCCCATGCATGAACAGCCATTAGGTAGTAGGATTACATTACATTCCCCTGCTAGCTACTCCATATCCCTTAGCACCCAGTGCTCTCTCACCCCAGCTGCAGTACTACCCTCTTATTCATGCATGCTTATTGACAACACCCAGCATGATGGCAATTCCTAATCGTGTTAGGTTTGCTGTGCATTTCCAGCAGATAACCCCTGACCTATTGATACGTTCCTACCCACAGCCCACATTATTATTCAAGATTGTTCGCAGGAAGTTATGAATCCTTGACCTTTTAAATCAAGACTGCATAGCTGAGAAGGTCCAGAGTTCTAGATCCTTAACTTAAGCCAATGCTAATATGGTAGCTTTTGTTTTGTTTTTTCCCCTCTGCTGCTCTCTTCTTCCAGAATTCCATGCATTTTTCACTGCTCTGTACAGCACAATTGCTTTTGGTAATGGAGTGTAATCATAGAAGGCCTCTGTAGCACACACTGTACATTTTCAGTCCTTTCAATCTACTCCAATCCCTTATCTTGTGGCTTAGAAGCCCAACAGTACAACATGAGTTGGGTTCATGAGGGAGTTGGGAGGGGGAAGGCAAGCGAGGAGCTTGCTGAAAAACTTACTTAAAGCTGCAACACTTTTAACTGTCTCTAAATCTTTATTTTGCAAGCACTGAGATCCAATAGCTAATAAGAGGGTTGTGGTTCACGAAGAGATACATATGTCCATGTTAATTAATCCAAGAAGACTACAGAAAACAGATGCACAATGATACAGTGAAATGTTATTGATCTAAATAAAACAACAAATTACAATGGGCATTTTCTACACATGGAGTATATCTAGATGGACACAGATCAAAGCTCTATAACTAATTTCAAATAACGGCGCTGTTAAAACTTGAAGGCAAAGTGCATCGAAAGAAAACCACTGTCAAGATTTACAATGCGGCAAGATGGAGACTGCTAACTCTTGAAACCAATGCACCACACTTGAAGCCATCAAAAACTTAAATGCATTAAATTACCACTGTCATTACGTTTTCAGAGGGATTGTTGGAATGTGAGCAGACTCCAAACACTCATGGCTGACAGACACAGAGACCTTGTTGACAGCAAAGATCAACTTCGAAGCAAAATTACCATGCTGAGACCATTACATACATTTTTGGAAATGTTTGAGGAATCACTGGACACAAGCACTCTCACTTCTTTGCTATACACATTGCTATACATTTTAAACCAGAAAAACTGAAGAACCCTGGTTTTGGTCTTTGGATAAGACATGATTTTCAGAAGGTATATGTGCAACTGGGTTGGTTAAATATACTCTTAATAATCTGAATAAAAATGTTAAAGACCTCAGTAAACGCAATTTATACATCTACTTTGTATTAAAAAAAGGGTTTAGAGGTTGAAAAGGCAGTCCTGGATAAAAAAATATGAAATTCAAAATTTAATTCTGGTCTGCCCAAAAATATGTACCACCCACAAAACCAGTTTCTGGAACCCCAAAACTAGACCAGACATACATCACGTTTGGTCTTTGATTGTCTATATGAATGGAAATTTTACAAAAAGCTACCAATAGTGAATACACACCTAATATTTTTGTAACACTGTACAGTTATTGAAAAACAACATAAGTGATTAAAGGTAAACCTTGCTGATTTGTAAACATTTGTGAAAAATATTTTTGATTTCTTGCAAGTCAGACTTCAAGAATGGTCCTGTAGGTTTAATATCATTAAAAAGTTCTGTTTTAATTAATTTACTATTTATTGTGTTTAAATTTATGTTTAAAATCAGAAACATAAGTCATGTCAATAGATATGAGACAAAACATCACAAAACTATATCGACCTGAAACATATTGTGTATATAACATATTTGTTAATTAATTCGGTAGAGATGAAAGGGCAATCTGATGCACAACATTAGCATTCAACGCTTTTCTACAAGTGGTCAGGTGCACACTGTGGTAGTGCTTGGTAATGGTTGTGCTACTTTGAAAACAATGAGGCATTCCTCAATACCCTGAGACCAATTAGTGGGGCAAGCTGTCAACAGAAGCTCTGCAAATGATATACAGCATTCACTTTGCCTCGTTAGCTTCAGCTCCATCACTGAGCGAGGACATTCAAGCAAGCTAGCATTCTATATACTAATACTGATGACAATTGGTCAATCTGTTAAAAAGATCACCTCAGATCAGTTGACACAGTTCCTATAATATGCCTGATAAGATACGCACATGCACTGAACTTGTGGCTATTTGTTCACTCATGGATTGTCTGGGTTCCCATGCAAGACGAAATCATCAGGAGCAAATTGGACTTGATATTCTCACATGGAATAGGTTTTGTTTGCAGCTCAGATCAAGGAGAGAAGGTGTGAATCATGCAGTGAATTACAGGCCTTAGCTTTTTGCCACTAACTGCACACAATCGATCTAATATATAGTTGTATTCACTGTTACCTGTCATTCTGGGAAAAAAAACCTGATTTATCAGGTCGTGTATAGACTGAATAAAACTGAATAAATGAGGTCATTAAACAAACCTCACCACATAAGTGAAAAAATTGCAACTCCATCCAGTAAGACTATATGACTGAGTATAAGAAAAACATCATTTTCCTGATAGCTGCAGACTGCCGGATGAAGGTGAACCAAATCGGCGGTGCATTAGAGAAACCAGGTGCATCCATGTCTCCCAGTCTCAAGAGGAAAGGGAATCTATAGCTCATCAGATGGTGGAAAGAAGGAGAATGTGAATGAGACAGAGAAAGCTAATGGGGGGTGGTGGGATGGGGAGGGTATTGCTCTCTTTCTCAAATCCATTACCTTCACTCCACATCTTTAGGCCCCTCTTCCCTGGTGAGGAAGAATAGAACCCAAAAAAATCGGAAACGATACAACCGGCAGCCCTCTCCTCCAGTGAGCACCTTCACAATGGATGCCCGTGTGCTCTGGCTGATGGAGGACTCTTTGATGCATTGTTGGCTTGTCAGCTGTGATTGCACCGCCCTTTGGAGGCACCATAATATGGGCAGTTAAAAATGTTATTAGGGAGCATCTCTTGTTCAGTTCATGGTAGACAACTACAGTCCAAGCCCTTTTCATGTGCAGCAGTGTCTAAGAGAACAACTCTGCAGAATACTCTAGAGGCTACGAAAAGGAGACAAAGCTAATTTTCCTTTGCTGGCAATGGTAAATGAGCTTTGTAAAATCTAACAATTTCTGGAAATGGGCTTGTATGTATGTGCATAAAAAAATGGACTATGTCTGAATGGCTTTTTACATGTTGACATAAATGGCAATCAAGAACAAACAATGAAGCTTTAAAACTGAAAGTAGAGCAGCAGACAGAGTGAACAGTGAGTCATAATGTGTCTAGTTATGGCTGCTCCAAATGTGCACCAGCCAAGCAAACAGCTGAACACAAAGCAAATGACTGTTTTATTCTCAATGCATGATGAAGCAGGGAACTGTAATTCAATGCAACTGAGCAAGCAGTTTCATCCAGCTAGGGATTCTGACCCTCTGTTATACTTTAGCTCAAACTAAGCTAAGATTTTGTAGATCTGGGTTGTCAGTACACTGATAGATGTTTCTGTATTTGCCAGCAAGTAATATCTCTCACAGCAGAGACCTTAAAGTTGCTGTTTATGCATCTCCAATTACATCAGAGTGCGAACGCAGCAGGCCTGAGTGTCCGGTCTGTCCCTCATATACAGGGTGCTCACTCTCCTGGGTTTTTGGCTGTGAATATTTGTGAATATGTCTCAAGTACCAACCGACACCTACCCCATTACTGCTACAGACCTGTCCATTAGAGCAGCAAGGTTCCTCATGCCAAAACAGGGAAAGCACAGAATATCCTCTTTGTTGCCTGTTATTGATATTGCCATAGACGACAAGGGTGCAGATAGTGGGTGGAGAGACCACTTATCGGAAGAAGGCAGAGTGGGCAGCTCAATTTCATCCACTAATGAACTCCAGCTGGGGTGTCCCCAGCGAATACCTGACCGAATGTTTTGCTGCGTTAGCTCAAATTACACTTGACGAAGGGGCCAACTCCCCATGTCATTCCTGACAGCGTCACATATTGAATGGGATGCGTTTTGCATGGGATCAATCTTGCAAATGGTAGATGCAATGAGTGAATTCTGAGGAATATGGTAAATAATTAAAATCAACCAAAAGTGCAGTCCAAGTGTAAAGCGGCTAACTAAGAAGAATGTAAGCCAAGATGGACAGAGCTTCATCAATGTCTCAATTTTTTGTGAATATTAAAGCATTCACAATTTGCTATTCAGCCTCTATCTCCAGAAGAAGAGAAGCTCTCAAAAGTCCAACTAACACACTTAAAAAATTGGGATCTCTTTATAAGAAACTGAACTTTGCGTCAACCTACCTGCTTTAGTGTTAGTTTCGTCAGACGAGACAAAATATGTTCGTCAACGACCTTTTTTTCCATGACTAAGACGAGACGATGACGAGACTGCAACAGTGTCCAAAAATGCTGACTAAGACTAAATTAACA
>JBBKCR010000006.1:15458823-15469494 GCA_037577295.1 Ladigesia roloffi | reverse complement strand
GAGCTACAGTACCTTAGGTGATTGGTGGATGTTGACTTAAATCTTGCTCTACAGGTCCTTGCTACTGTTGTGGATTATTTGAGCACAGTTGTACGTCGCTTTGGATAAGGGCGTCAGCTAAATGCCGTAAATGTAGATGTAAATGTAAATGTGTTATATCGGCCCACGTATAAAAGATTCTGACTGAAATTCGGGGTCTGGCTGAAATTTACAGTTAATGTGTCAGACCGGGATGCACGGGCTCTGCTCGCGTTTCATTTTTTGGGCCCGACCTAAGCTTTAATGTGAATGAAATGTATCTAGAGTGGACAAAAGTTTTGGGATACACACATTCTCTCACACAGCATTTTTATAAGCAGTCTTTCCCATTTTCATGCAAAAAGGCTGATCCTTGTTCTGATTTGGTTGTGTAGACTATATTTGTTCAGGATTTTTTTTTTAAATATTCAGGTAAGTTCAGGCCCACACACTGAAGGGCAGTTTTAGCAGTTTAACAAATGTGGGTTTTATGGTAACAGACACACACACATTTTCACATTGTACACATTGTATTTGCAATGTGACGGGATGGTATTTATTTATTTTATTAAAAATTGTGTGTGTGTGTGTACATATAAGTTCTAACATATTTGGCATAACAAATGTCATAAATTCAAATCAGAGCGTCTTCCATGTCTGGAATGGATGTACAGTATTCCATGTCTGGAATGGATGTAAGATAATCAGATAACCTTAATCTAATTATGAAATAGGCTTAACTGAAATTTTTGATTTTGTCTGTTATACTAATTACCTATTCTATTTTCACTAAAATACAGCTTTCATTGACTAAAACTAGACTAGAATAGTTGTGGATCATTCTGACTAAAATAAGACTAAAATGCTCAGACTTTTAGTCGATTAAAACTTGATTAGACTAAAAAGAGTCTGGGCGTGACTAAGACTAATAAAACTAAAATGACATCTTGATGCAAAGACTAGGCTAAAACTAAAATTGAAACACGACGCCAAAAACAACACTATCCACCAGCCTCCATAATAAACTCTATAAGCACTATTAAGGGTTTCCGGAAAGTTAAGCAAACCTGTAGAGTTGATTCCTGTAACCCTGTCATTAAGAAGAAAAAAAAATCACAGCATTCCATTTTAGCCTTACTGAAATATTATATATTTGTTGTTACAGAAAATACACTCTGAACTGAAGTGGCCACACAAGGCATTTTAACAAAATGGGGCACCTTCAGAATCTGCTTATTGTTTTGACCAAGATCAATTTAGCAGAACATGTAGATGTAAAATCTCTACATTAACTTAATTATAATAGGATTGTTCATTAAAAAAACACACCAAGTGGGTTTAACTTCTGTCATTTCTATTGACTGAAAATGTCTTTAAAACATTACACAAATTATCCATTGTGATAAAACAATGAATTTGAAGTACAGCATTAGCTAAAGTGCAGCTAATGAATATTAAGCCTCAGAAGCAAGTGACTGCCCACTGCTGGAATATTTTTTTTAATTAATTATTTTCTATATTGCAGGTTTTCTGCTTCATTGTAGGCAAGTATTTCTCTAAGGGAGGTGAAAACATGAATGGTCCACTTATTCTACATTACCCCTGCATTCATCATGCATGCATGACACTGCCTCTAATCACCACATTGTATTTCAAATTGCTTAAATTCCAACTAGGAGAGGGTGATTGTAATAGCTTGGGCTTTTATGATTCCTGGGAGGGAGGATTTAAATACCTCTCTGACAATGTGATAAGCCTGGTGAGCACTCCAAACGGTAGAAATGGGACCATAATGATGTTTTAAAAGTTCTGATCGCCAAGAAAGAATTCAGAGATAATGTGTTTGCAACTCCGAGAAGACGGTTTCCTTGGACAAAGAGATCTGAAACAGATGGTGGAGATGTTACTATAATCCATATGAGGCCTATACTGCCCTACAAAGGCAAAAGGGAACTTACCAGAGTGTGAAACTGTTGTCCAGCCAATTGTATGATAGGTAGGAAACTGAACATTTACCAAGTAGTTTTCACAATGAATACATTTATCTACATAAAAAAACATTTAATTCAAACTTGACATTTGATGCTTATTCGGAAGTTACTGTATTCAGCTTTTGCATTTCCTGCAAAACAATAATGGGTCATAAAAGGGCAAAATACCTTAACTTTAAGTTTATTAAACATTTGGGCTTTTATCACTCTATACACACATTACTATGATAAGAATTATAGCTTTAAAAGAACATTTAGGTTAATATGTCTAGTAAAGCTGAAATTTACATCAACAGAATATTACAAAATACAATTTTATGAGAATTTTAAGACAACAACAGTACAACAACATAACTTCCTTGTAATGTAATTGCAGTGTTCTAGAGTGCAGCGTGTTAAGGTATTCTGCCTTGTTATTCCCTCAGTTTTTGGATGTTAAGGCATAAACAACATTTCATTTTTACCCTAAACAACAACATTGACTCAAGATATTTTGCTACATGATAAAATGTGATGTCCATTTCCCCACAAATGGTAATAACTCATTTTCACCCAAAATTGATGTTACTGTCTTTTGCCTTTGCACGGCAGTATAGATAGCTCACTTTAAGTGAACAAATCCATTACAGCTTGTCACAGCAATCAACTTGAATGGCTAATAACATGAACCAAAGAGTGAGTGTACACTGATGAAAATTGTTGGCTTCCCGTGCCTTTAATTTAACAGAACAAATTCTTTCTTTGCCAGATTCCATAACCTTCAGCCAGCAAACATCTGGCCTTCTGCTCTCCAGAGGTCCCCACTCCAACTGGAGATGTAGGTATGCTCTTATTACATTTTCAATTATATCTACTAATGAAGAAATCATGGTAGTCCTATTAAAACATTCTATTACCTCTGCTGTGCAAGACAAGCACCTGTGACTGTAAGAATTATTGGCTGACATATGTTAGAGAATAAGAAAGGAAAGCTATTAGGTTATGTTCCTAAGGAGAAGGTAAAGAGGCATGAAAAATTGTGTTTGGAAGCAGCATAAATGACCTGGGTCAACTGCTCAGGATAAAGGCATTTGACTGCAATTCCTTGGGTAGTATTGGTGGAAGTACTTTTTATTAATAGGCCTGTAGTATGAAAAAAACCTGAAGCAAAATATAGGACTTCGAGATGCCCCCACCCCCCAACTGCATGGCAAATAACCAAGCCTAAACCAACCAAAATAGGTGAGGGACAATTTGAGTACATACTTATGACTCAAAACAGCATCTTCTGTATTCTCAAAAACATACAATTATGCACAAACTAGGACACTTAAACAAATCACATTATCAGACTAATAATGCTTAGCAGGCCCATGAAAAAAGCATGCATGTTAAGGCTTTGCATACAAGTGGCTACCTGTTTTCAACACAGCTACATACAGCAGCTGCTCTTCGAATTTTGCTCCACAGGAGAATGTCATCAGCCCTCACTTTTAGATTAACAATAGAGGGACAAAGAACAAAGCACAGGGCAGAATGTTTGACCAATGAAAACATAAAAACACAGCTGCACATAATTCTTGACTTTGAATGTCAATGACAGGGACACATTGGAAACAGTATGAGCTTATGGGATCCAGAATGTCAATTCAGCAATATGCAAATATTCCATGCAGGTGGTCAATTCTACCTGAAATAGCTCTTGTTTGGACCTGTCAATACCATTCTTCATACATGAATGGAATCAATGGGACAGCTGTACATGATAAATATGGATGAATTCAACACCACACCCCTAACTGTTTTATATAGTACACTAATACTTCCATATATGCAAAAGTCTTAGACACCTATTCATAAAATATGAATTTTTTTTATGAAGTCATTTTTCTCAGCATATAATAATGTGTCTGTTATAAAAGTTCAATAAGCAGGTCATCTGATGTCATCTGATATTATTACTATTTATTGTGTAATGATACGTGTTTAATCTTTTTTGTTTTTTTTAGGATATTTAGTTCAATAAATGTGAAGAAACATACATAAACATACATATATTTATATCTCCCTTTCTTTATTGATCTCTCTAGTGTGCACCAGTGTGCAAGTACAGTCACAACGTAATCTAAGCTGGTCAAGGTCTTCCAAAGAGTCTTGACAGAGATTTTAGACTTCATTTGTTTTCACAGCCCTGCACTCAGCCTCTGAATTCCTGCCCTAGCATGTTCAGGAGTGATCTGCCTTGCTCCTGCCAGCAGATTCTGAAAAACAGGTCATTGACACGGCTTTGTGTGAGGTGTTTTGTCTATCTGGACCATATGTATGAATGAGGAATCAGGCTTTCATTAGAAATACATAACAGTAATGTTGACTGTACTAAGATGATGGACATAGATCCCAGTCTTGTAAAAAAGCTTGATTTTCCACAAGCGTACACACACAATATGAGTATACATACTGGCTACAGATATACATACTGGCTGTAATTCATGAACTTTTGTATTCTTTGGTATGCACTGTCATTTTCATTGGAATAAGCAGGGTAAATACAGTAATGATTTAAATTGATTTACAGCGGTAAAAATACAATGTGAAAAGACACAAGAACCCTCAATATGCTCCACAGGGGAAATTCTGCCCTGCAGCTACTACACATGCAGCAAGGACAAATAAATAACGTTCTCGTATTGGCTACGTTCAAACCTCCGACATTTGAGCAGCAAGGAGAAATTAATAGCGTTCTTCTTAAACTGCTCAAGGTGAAGAAAAAGTCATCAGGATGAGTAAACCGAGGAACAAACTGCCGACAATTGTCAGAGCAAGTTTGGTTTTGATGCTGATAATATGACTGATGCATTTTCTTCATCTTAAACCATATTCAGTGGCACAGGAGAGTCAGTCAGACTGATCCTCCTGGTCACATTCCTAATAAGCTAAGAAAGTTACAGGCACAGAATTACCTGACAAAAATATTTCGACTAATATGTTTCAATGCAGACATTATTATTGTGAAGTAGATATCAAAAAAGTGAAATATTAAATGCCGAAAATATTAACCTGCCGAAAACAGGCATACATATCATTTTGCCAAATTCCCAGGCAGCACATTTACAAACAGCACAGACCAAACTTGGGAACCAATAACAGCAGCACGGCAGGTCTTGGAAGAAGTAATTTAAGTTGGAATCTCATTAATTGGTAAACCAAGACAAGCATGAAATAATATTGGCCCACTGGTCGCTCCGGCCATGTGAAATGTCTCTCTGGGTGGGTAAACTCCCTAATCCTAACCTCAAGCAAACGTGAGCAATGCAAGCCCTGAGATGGTCATTGATTGGACAAATATTTGTTGAGGGATTTAGCCAACACTCGCTTTGCCTTTCACACTAAGATATGAGTGCCCTGTAATTAAGCACAGGAAAAAGGAACAGCAGACATAGCAGTGATTACATGGTCTAGCAAGTAAGCTATACGAGTCCACTAATTTGAGGCAAAAGTATGTATTGGCTGGTCCAGATATACTTGTCTAATTAATGCTAATTCCAAAGCTGAACGCAAAAATGGGTCACAGAAGGTTTTATTCAACCACTTCCGCCTAAACTATTTTTAATTGAAGATAATTTAACTACATTAACAAAAAATAATTGTCTGAAAAATGCTCAAGATCTTTTCAGTGTTCAGAGATCCTCCACCAGAACAGAAAGAAGGAAATTGAGTAATGATGTAGTGCCTAATATGAACATTTTGAAAAGCCAGTTCTATTAATTGAGAATTTAAAACCATTTCTAATATTTAAAGTTGATGGACGATGAATTTGTCAGTGATTTGATTCTTATTAGCGATTGGCTTGATCGGATATGACATCGGTATCCAATATAGACGTAAGTTCATCATCGGATATCGGTTGGACAGGCCCAATCCATATATTCCAGTTTGTAGGTTGTGCTGGAACTTAAATTCGATGCAATGCAATATGAGATGCGTCCCCGCCCCCATACCATGAACTTATGGCAACATAAATCTGAGCGAGCGAATAATATTAGCCACTGTTTTGAACAAACTGTCGCTCGTTTGGAGATACTTTAATTTGTCGAAATGCAAGACGGATACTCGCAATATGTGTACAACCAGTATACCGAGGGGTGGAAGCATGGTTGCAGCATAATTGAATCAAGCACATGCAGAGATTTTACAACAAAGAGTACCAGCAGTTTATGCTAAAACAGCGAAGAAGACACCAGGCAGCAGTCTCTAATTAATGTTTTCCAAAAACACAAACTTACAGCAGACAACCCAAAAGCAAAAGGCATATCAGAGAAGCAACTTAGCCTTCCCTCAAGACTTCTCTGGGGTTCTTTCAGGGGCTATTTTGTGTGTTTTGTTGTCAGTTTTTGTCCTCTCCCCATCTCTCTATCTCTCACAACTTGACAAGTTGTTCCTGTTAAAATGGACACAATGCATTATATTGGAATCTGTATCGGTATCGACAGTCGTGTATCACAATTGGATCGTAACTGGAAAATTGGCCCAACGCAAGTTCTTATATTTAGTGTAAATGTGTGCAAACTGTGTGCAAACAACCCAAATTATACTACCCTGCAACAGTTCTGCATCTTTAAACTTATTACTCTGTTGATGTCATCACTAATCAAGAAGACAACTGATGAAATAATTATGCACTGTTGCCTTAACTTACATGGGAATGCACGCATGTACACACATTCTCACTCATCACCACAGTGATTGAATCAGTTCAGTGACGTCATCTGCAAAAGGACGGGTTTCACCATGTGACACAGCCAGGCTGCATGGCCCACCCCTGTATGGAAACACACACTTTTAAAGCAAAGAAATCATAACAAAGACACGGCCAAATACAAACATGCCTGAATCAAAATACCAAGCGCACGCCACACGCCTGCCTCTAAAGGGAACGGCATGATGCCAGGATTTACCTAAGCTAGATTTGTGTGTCCTTTGTGCATGAGTGTGTGTTTTTAGACACTAACTCTTAAACACATGCTCAGGGGGTTGTTTCAAAACTCCACCTAGACAGCTCATCATTCTGTGTTATGATATTAAGAGTTTGAGTGAGTAGTACGCTTTAAGAAAATAATTAGCCAAAAACAGTTTATATTTTCCCTCAAATGCAATCCACTAGCCGAGGTGACCGTAGCCATGTTGAAATTTTTTCTTTAGTTTGCACTGAAGCCACTCGTGTAGCTAAATCAACGATGTAACCTTACACTGCTATGTGTTGTATAGACTACTATACAACCATTAGTTGGTGGCAGATGACTAGTCAAAGGCTGCGCCTGAATAACATCAGAGGTAAAACAACAGGGAACAAGCAAGATGAGAGAAATCGTTTTTTATTCTTTTCTGCTAAACATAAATTATGATTGGTATGGAAGTAATATGTTGGAACAATTTCCACAGAAAGATTTGATTGTGCTCAACTACAGCTTTGAATATTATTTGACGGAAATATATAAAAGGTCGCAGGTCATTATTTCAGCAAGTGTCTGCAACAACAAATACACATGGAATAAATTGCACCACTCACCAATTAACAAAGACCTCCTTGTGTACTTAGACTTATCAATGGTTTCAAACCAAGTTAAAAATAAGTCATCATACATAAGTTTTAAACGTGTAAAATGTAATCAGTAATATCTAAAGTATAATCCTCAGTGGTTTCTGATGGAAAATAAAACTTAAATCCTGAAATGATTGAGTTGCTGCAACAAACATTTTAGCTACGTGAGACATGTAGCACAGACTTGATAAGCAAGTCTATTTAAAAATTCCACACAGTTCGAGGTAAGCTGGAGAAAATTTTAACATACAGTCTCACCAAGCCAATGAGTGAAGAACAGTATACGCCATTACCGGTAGCTAGTAACTGTGAAAATTCAACTCGCTCACACTTTTAATTTAAAAGTTAGCATTTAAAAGGCTTATGACGTAGACCTGAAATTCTATCACAAATTCTAAGCTAGGTTTTGAGGGCTTCCTAAATCTCTGTCTCTAAATAAACATGGCAGATTATCACATATCCAGCTGTTGGTTTGTTACCATCAGCCGTTGGGTTAATTGGGATTGGGGAGGGGGCAAAGAAATGATGAGGAGAAAAAGATCAAAATAATATATAAAGTTCATGCTGGTTCAGAGCAGAAGGACCTGGCTTTGGGCCCATGTCTTTTAGCAGCCAAGGCTGATTTCACTGCCATACAACAAAGAATAACAACAACTGAGGACATGCTGCTTTGGGACCAGACTGACCCTGGGCATGCTCCTGTGGCCAGCACCACACGAATTTCAGCAAAGCCTGTTCTGGACAAGAGAGTCAGGGTCATTGCCTTCCATCACCAGATTCCCCTGATAGATACAGCTTCTTTATAAGTCACATCCTTAGCAAAACAAGTGAAAGGAACATGAGCACACACAAGTGTGTGTTCCTGTCTGAGAAGGTTGTTTTCTTGTTCTTCTGTAAATGCTACTGTGATTCACGTAATTCGGTTCTAACCTTAACCTCAGTCTCATCCTCTTTTACAGTTTATAAAAAACAACTGCAGTTTTAGGAGAGAAAAAGTCCTCAGGTGCTGCCAAATGTCCTATTGTGTCAAAATACATACACTGGCTTGCAGGCACTGCATTTGTTGTTGTGAAACTTTTGGCTCCTGTGTGTGCACGCAAGTGTGTGTGTGAGTGTGTTTGTAAGTTTGTGTGTGTGTGTGTGTGTAATAGCAAGGTTATTTTCCATTTCCTCTGACCACAGTAGGAAACAAAAGCACGTAAACACACACACTGATTTCAAAAGAAGCATTCAGGTCAGGTAATTACAGTCTCTGTGAATCAGTTTTTGACAGCAGAGTGTGTGAGAAGTGGATATGTGTGTTTATGAGTCCATACACTTCTTCATACAACAGCATCAACCTCAACCACCTCTTTATGCTGACTTTCAGACAGCAGGATTGCGTTGTTACTGTTAGTAACAAACAGCACACAGTGCACAGATTTAGTTGCTTAAACATTATTTGTGCACGGTTTATATAAGTAAACTAAAGTAGGTATAAGTATTAAATAAAAGAAAAACCAATAATAAAAACTACAACAACCATACATGGCAACATAACCATCCCCTCAATGGCCATGCTGGTGACAAAGCACTACACTGATGCAATGGCCACCAACAGCAGAGGTGGGGGTCGTCTGGTTTGTCTTGGGGTATCGCAACATTTCCCTTGACGATTTATTGGAAATGAGGCAGCAGAAGCCCAACGTTTTCCCTTTTAGTAAAGTCATTAAAAGGAACAGTGTGGTGAGTAAACATTAAACATCACATTTCAGTCCAAAAAAATAATAATTATAAGAAACACATTTACAAATTTTTCCTTTTACTGAGTATTTCTTCCATTCCTTGTATGGTGACCAAAATTAGTTGATGTGCCTGACTCTGCCTGACACACTGCATGTCTATATCATCACACACTGCAAAAGGGTCAAGCAGCAAGGACATGAATTGGGTTCAAATTGTACTTTTTTAATTCAGGACAGCAGCGGTGAGGCTAATGTTGATAAACACTAGAAATCAATATTAACCCAGATATTTTTGCTTCTATAAAAATACATCACTAAAACCTCTCTCAATCTGCACAAATTGCATTCTGATCTTTATTAAGGTCCTTTACACTTTTAGGACAATGTGAGCAGCAAAAATAGGCAAAACTTAGCGGACTGATTGCTAAAACCAAACCACAATCTATGTGACCCTATTGCAGATCTGAAAGTGTTCTGAATGTTGAGAGAGATTCGGTGATGCATTTTATTTGAAATGAGTTACTGAAAACTTTGTGTTTGTTAATAAAATTACTGTTGAAGTTTTAAAATAAAGAAGCAAAAACTGACAAAACATGTCTTGGATGATTAGTTATATCTCAGGAAAATTGTGTAAATTAGACTTTTTGTGAACAATCTACAACAATCCCTATAACTATTTGGTGCCACAAGATACAAGTGTGTGATCAATTACATACACTGGCTGCAGAGCTCTGGGTGGAAGAATAAGCCTTTATTATGTTAAAGCTACCTTAGCTATTGAAGAATCAAACACAGTTTGACAACTTCAATATAATTGGGGTAAGATAATTTTTTTACATTTGATTTTGCACTTTAATTCCCTACAAGTAGCAGACCGCCATACAGCAGGCATGCTGAGTACCCCTCATCCACTCTACATGAATTCACAGCCCCAAGAGTATTACAATAACTCTTATGAAATTGGTCGGAGAGTTGTGCTCTTTGTACTTATTTGCATGTCTCTAAGCAGCCCTCAACAGAACTACCGCAGATCAGCTCTCAAACAAAAGCACTTAAGTGCAGCCACTGCACACGCTCATAAAGTATAAGACCACCTAATTAGAATCATCAAAACTGGCATTTGCAAAATGTCAGGATTTAATCCACGCCTTGGATTGCATTGTTCCCTTTGTCGAAGAAGTAAAACATTACCCAGTGTGTTATTAAAGTAATGTGTTACTGAACATTTCAATTCAACATACAGCTAATTAAAGCTCCACTCATGCCCCTCATATAAGAAGGCGCGCACACACACACACACACACACACACACACACACACACACACACACTCACACACTCACACACTCACACACTCACAC
>JBBKCR010000006.1:15445916-15457275 GCA_037577295.1 Ladigesia roloffi | reverse complement strand
ACACACACACACACACACACACAGAGAGAGAGAGAGAGAGAGAGAGAGAGAGAGAGAGAGAGAGAGAGAGAGAGAGAGAGAGAGAGAGCGCAATCTCTGTTCATCTAAATATAGAATTAGCCATATAACAAAATCAAGTAGGCCTGCAAGTTAAGGCTACATCTCTAGCCTATTTCATCTATTTTATAATAATAAAATAATCAAACCATCAAAGTTTCATTCAGAAGACATTTATTGTCTCATTACACCCTAATGCAGAAATTGTTGTTGCCCAGAAAGAACTTTAAATGATGGCGGCATCGTGACAGACACAACCCTGTCACACTGCCACCATCATTTAAAGTTCCTCTTGGGAAACAAGCCATTTCTGCTTTACAGTGTGATAAGACAGAAATCATAAACAGTGGCCATCCAGTTTTCCAATAAGATGCGGCAATCTGTCTTACACAGCACGTCTGTCAAAAAAAACACTTTTCTTCCATTATCAGCATGAATTAACTGTTACCACAAGGACACTTCAAGTGCTAAAGAACCACTAACATAAATCATTATTTCTTGACAGAGTCTTACTTGTTCTTTAAGAAGTCCACCACACGCTTGAAGTCATCACAGCAATACTCCCTCTTCATGTCCATCAGGACACTGTCAGATGCCGACTGGACAGGGACATGCAGGAAGGCGTAGACCCGGGGATGGTTTAGGATTTTGGCCATTTCCTGAAGGAGGGAAAGACATTTCTTTTTATTCCAACAAACGCTCACACACATTCTCATGCACACCAGTTGTGTGAGAAAGTGTGTTAATATGTAGAAGAAAGATTTTGCTGTGTGTGAGTTTTATGAAGACAGCCATAGTTGGATCAGACATTAAAGCACATTTATTAATGGATAAAAATGTGTTGATGAAGCCACAAAAATTATACAACTTATTAATTTGCAAAAGGACATCTCCAAAATAGTGGTTACTGGCTATGAACACTTTTTTATATATATTTGAACTGCAGACATATTTCTAAAATCAATGATCACTGAGAATGGTGCTGGTTTTGTTCTGTATAGCCAAGTGGAAAGCTATACAGGAGTGTGTTTCTGTGCATCCATGCACAGAGGTTTGGTGATTCAGGACTGTCTGGTTTCATGGACACCATTCCGCACAAAAAAACCCCACACATTATAGACTTTGTGGACTAAACCGAGGGTCATAGAGGATAAAGAAAATGCAAGGAAAACAAAAATGCAATTAAATAAATAAAGAAAAACAAGCCAGGCTTCAGAATAGGTTAAACGGCAGACGTTTAAGATTACACAGCTGGCTGAGGTTGGCACATCTGCTTCGAGACACACATACAGAGCCCAAACATTCTAAAATGAGAGAATGAGAGAATGAGCGAGAGAGAGAGAGAGAGAGAGAGAGAGAGAGAGAGAGAGAGAGAGAGCACTTTTAGGCATAAACGTTGTGAAGGAAAGAGAGAAGGAAAGAGAGATATAGAGAGAGAGACAGAGATAGAGAACAAGTGGAACAACTGCTTGTGCAGACAGAGAGAAGTCTCAGTCTGAGACAGCTGTCTGCTCCTGTCTGCCTCACTTGTTGAGACGCATTAAACCACCAGACTTGTCATCATGCTACTGAAAAAATGGAAAATAAAAAAAAGGTTTTTTATTTATTTAATTTTTTTTTGAATACATTGTTGATTGTGGTTCATCTTCACAATTAAAATCCATTGTGCCGCTGACAGTCGCCCTTCCTGCCTCGTTTCGCCCCATCTCAAATGTGTCTCACTGCATGGGGCACTGCATTAGATGATCAGAATTAAAATAATTAATTAGTTTGAAGAATGGTGGCTGATTAGTGGTGGAGATAAATCAGAGGCACTTGCTCTGGGACATGCAGAGGGGGCTGAGTGAATTAGTGCCACCACACACCAGAGGATTATGGGAAATTGCACTAGAGCTACATGGTATTAAATGGAGGTGAAGCCCTAACACCTGCCTCACTCTCCGACTGATTTGGATAGAGAGAAAGACAAAGAAAGACAGAGAGATAGACAGAGAGAGAGAATGAGAGAGAGAAAGGGAGAGAGAAAACAGAAAGTGGGAAAGGACAGACAGAGAGAGAAAGACAATAATAGAAAAGAAAGAAAGGCAAAGAGAGAGAAGATAGAGAGAGGGAGAGAGAGGAGGATGAGTCTGGGGGCTTATTTACAAATACATATTCTTTAACTTAATATCATTGTACATTGACATAATTACTCTTTCAGTCTTTTTTTTATTTTTATTTCGCCATTCATTCTGTTCACACAATGTAAAGAGATGCTGAAAACCATTCAGGGATATAAATTTGAATAAATTAACAAAAATAACAAATGTTGAATTCAAATGAGCATCATGATAGAAACGCTTATTTAGGACACCTTTCCCTTTACTCTTTTTGGTACAGTAAAAATAATGTAATGGAGTTTATGTTACAGTTGTAGCTCCACAAAGTGGTTTCCTTAACGGACAGCAGGACACAAAGAAGCGATGGTGGCATCTCAAAGACGTACATCTTCTGAGCACAAGGTCAAACTCAACTCATTAAAATGAAGAAAATGCTTCTACCTTTACAGCATAATGGTTAAATGACATTATATATCTGCAGTACAGAGAGGATATCACCGTCTGTATGATCATCTTTATCATTCAGGTTTATAATCTTCTATGACTTTTACACACGGAGAAGGCCATACTAATGGTCACTCACAGGCCATGCACATATTTCTAAAATTATATAATACAATGACCTATTCAAATACTACAATAAGGCAATTATGAGCTGGAAGTGCATAACAGGGATTCTGGATTGTAAAATACAAGACAGTGGCAATAACCTCGCCTCTCTGCTGTTCTCTCCAAAAGCTTGGAACCCAGATGATTCCCAGTAGCTCAGTCCAGACTTTATGAGCCATGTTTGGTCACATGATGGTTCACAATGAAGGCAATTGTTTTATAGAGATTAGATACTGGAAATTAGACTTGTTGTGCATCATATCATGATACACCGGAATAGAGATCTCATTATTCAGCGCAAATGAGAGCATTTCAAGGCCTAATAAAATGTTGTAAAACTGCAATCAAAGAGCAGCCGGTAACAAATGTATGTGTGTGTGTGTTCGTACGTGTGTGTGTGTGCGCGTGTACATAAGCATACACACACACAAGACAACTTGACATGATCATGTTGTTCACACAAATCAGGTCACAACAGTCAAACAGAGTTGCATTGGGAGAAAAGGTTGGTCCGAATGTCAAAGGTGACCACAGCCCATGTCTAAAGTGCCTGTTTTGGACACATAAGAATCAGAAAATATGGAAGAAGGTGCTCTGTCCTGAGGTATCACATTTTCTTTAACCTCTAATATAAATGGGCTAGCATGTGTCTATCACTTCCCTGAGCAAGAGATGGCACTAGGACACATTATGGAAATATGGAAAGCCAGAAAAAGCACCATGACGCTATGGGCAATGCGCTGCTGAGAAACTGACATTCATTGGGATATTACTTTGTACAACCTACCTAACAAGGCTGCAGATCAAATGCACCCCTTCATTATAATTGTAGAACCCTAATGTCCAAATGGCAGGGGCCTCTTTCAACAGGATAATTTTACAACACTGTAATAGAATTTGTTCAAAACTTGTTTGAGGAACTGAAATAACCACCAAATTCTCCCGCTCTCAGCCCGTTCAAGTATCTGTGGGATGTGCTGGACAAACTAGTCCCATCCATGGAGACACTACATTGCAATCTAAAGGTTTAAAAGAATCTGCTGTTAACATCTTGGTTCTAGGCACTACAGTACATCAGTTCTGCTTGGGCAGGGACTCCTCAAGATCAGAGCTGTTTTGGCAGCCTGAGGGTGACCTATAGGGTTGGTGCATTTAATGTTATGGCTGATTGGTGTGCTTACTACAAGGAAAAAAGAGAACCCACCTCTTAAGAACATTAAATATTCAATTTCTTCAAGCAGAGCAAAGAGCTCTTTAATTTCCGACGAAAATCAAAATTGCTTCAGAATATCTGATCTGATTGGGGACATGATAGAGAAAACGATGTCGACTTGTTAATTAAGAAACTTCTAATTATTCATCATGTTCGCCATGCTATCTGATTGCCCTGATTCTCACCCCCTCTGCAGCAGCACCTTTTATTATGCATCTTATTTACTTCAGGAATGGCTCACATTCATGGCTATCTCTAAGTGCTCCCCTGACTCCAATCAACTGATGCAATTGGTGGACAGAAAAGAGCACAAGTGTTCATTTACACCAGGGGATGGGGGCAGAAATGAGCCAGTGGCTGGGGCAGATGGGTCTAGAATACACAGTAATACCATTAGAATTAGTTATGTTGCTAGTTCGTTTGACCTTTTCAAGCTCTTTACAACTAGATTTTGTTGCTAATACTTACATTTTGTCTTAGAATGTCTGTTGGTTTCCCTACCCCCTGGCATCAACTGTGTGTATTAGCCATGGTTCAAAGTTTGAGCATAAATAAACAAGTATACATCCATGCTGCCTTCAAAGTGTTATTGGATCCAATGAAGTAACTTCCGTTGTTTCCAAAAGACCAAAGTTTCAAATGTAACTTGCCGAACGTGTCTTACGATTACTTTCGATATTTATGTTTCAGCCTTAATCCTGGGGAGGGCAAAAGCACTTCATTCCAACCACAGAGGAGAATGTGTCTCCTAATTTCCCCATAAGATTACGCCCCTGGGTGTGGTGACATGAGGATAAAGCAGATGGCTCTGAAGCAGATTCACAGACATAGGTGATTAATACAGTAATGAGCTGGATGACTCTTCTTTTCTCCGCTCATAGAGGCCCCTTTGAGGGTCGTTCATCTTAAGCAGAAGACAGTCCATAACTCGGCACACAGGCTGTTAATGACCATATATTTCCATATTCTGGCCAAGGCTAGTCCCAAAGGCCAGGCTTCCGACAACACACTGCAAAGACCCTACAGCACCTGAGTGCATTCACAAAGACCATGATATGTCAACCACATGATTCAAATCTTACACCAATTCAAAATGAATACTCCAAGTCAGATGCAACAGCAACCACAAACATCTCTAGGCTGAATCCAGAACACCTATTTATAACAGTTAACTCAGGCCGCAGACATTAACTAGGCCTCTGTGGTATTAGGGCAATTTAGGGCACATCTGAAGTTGCTCAGTCCTACAACAGTGGAACCACATTCAAGTTTAATACATCAATGATGATACACGTTTGGCAGAACTAGGTAATTCCAGTTGCATATTATTTCTGGCCTTTAAAAATGCACCATTCACTTGGTGAATTCGTCTGTCCAAACACAAACCACAGCAGAGGTTGATGCGTGAAGGCTGTCAGTGTAGACCACAGCCTGTTTTCATTAAGCATCTTGAAACTGATCTAGTTTCAGTTTCTAGACTGTCCTCATTAACTGTGGTCATTACTTTCCATAGAAGGAAACCAACCTAAGAGCAATCCTTATAAAAATCAAATATATTTGTGCACAATGTTTTCAGCATTTTTCAAAAACACAATAAGAAGCGCAGGTCACTCAGAATAATAAACTAATATTGATAAATGGCTTTATGATGTCTATGACTTCAGTTTGTCCATTACACATGAAGAAATGAAACTGTTAGAATAAATCTGAAATGAGGTGAGTGCAGAACAGCTTCACCTGCTCTGGGTGAGTAATATCAATAATTTTCACATCCTGGCATATCTGTTCCCAATTACTTGCCTATGCATGGAAATGTTTGTCCTTTTATCTCCCATGGACAAAAATAAAACCCAGAGAGCACAGCTGGATGAAATAAACATAGCCAACTGATCTGATAGCTAACAGATGTGCATGATAAGAAGAGAAAATGTGCGATCTATGAAAATTTGTTTTTTAAGTCAATCCTATTACTTTTGTGTTTCCTAAATATCATTAAAATATATTTGGATATGAACCTAATTCTGTCACATTATAATTAGAACTCATATTCTAATGATTTTCTCCGTTTTCCCCTTTGGGTCAGGCAAATCTGGGCTTTGTGGGTAATTGCTGTTTTCTTTGGATGCCGCACATTGGTTCTGGATGGCTTAGCCCAAAAAAGCACAGATCCAGAGGATGAAAAGCCTCTCTATCATGATATTTGAATGGAAAAGTGCTGACTGAGCCAAGTGTTCCAAAATACATGGGCAGAATAGGGAAAAGACGTTGTGCAGCATCAAACATCTGTCAGACAAATTAGCTACCCAGTCATGTGGTTTAATGGCTGGTCTCCTGATGTAATGAGACTAAGCCTAAAAAAAATCTTGCATGGTGCAACACTGTAGCATTTTCCAAAAAGGATCCATTACAAAGCAACAGGTGACAGCCGAGATTTAGTTTTGAGCACTACAACCCTCATATTTCAAAATTATATAAAAAAAAATAAATGATCAAAAAGTACACTTTAATGGTGCAGAAAGCTTCAACGGTTCTTCAAACATAAAAAAAAAAATCAGCATATTCCAAGGACATTTACTGAAGGGTTTTTTTTTTATACAACCACATTTTAAACATAAGTGGTTCTATATCATGAGTCTGGAAAAGCAATGTTGGCACCTGCATATCTAAGAATGCCCAGTCAACTTGTGCAGCCAAAGTGAATTCTGTATTGTCATATGGAACAGCTTGGGGATTTTTTTTTATCATTATATCAGCTTTTGCCCCAGGCTCAAACTGATCAACAGCTGCTTTTTCACAAATAGCTTCCTTTCTCTAATAAACTCTGCTTTCACTTCCCGCTGGTAGATAATGAATGTTATTTTATTCTTGATTCTTGTCATTTACCAGGTTTAGCTTATTAATTTCCAGTTTTGTGCTTTTGTTTAACATATATAAATTCAATCACAGCATAAGATTAATCAATATAATGACCTTGGTGCAATTCTCTTTTCTTCTTCCTGGGCCAGGGCCCAAGTATTTAAATAGTGAGAATAAAGATATATTTTTTCCCCAACACATACACTCTCAAAAGTTTGGGTACATTTTTTTTACTTGCTGTAACATTTCAAGATAAAAAGCCTTGAATGACAAAATATTTTCAGAAACACAAATGAAACTTTCTTTACTAATCCTTTGATATGCTCCAATCAAAAAATAATAATATTTGGCTGTTCAAAACAGCAAGTTATACCGGAATCATGTTTTGACAACATATTACAAACTACTGCCCTATTGGCCCCAAAGGATGTTTAAACACCAGGTTTGGTTGCTGACATTAAAACATAGTGTGATATGCGGTGAAGTGCACAATTCACAAGGCTGTGGTGTGAGATATGAGTAAATTCCACAAAAATAAAACAGATGAGTCTATTATGCTCACTTGTATCGCGAGAATGTTGAAAAGTCACATGTCCTTAAATGTTTGGTGGGCAATATATACTGTGCAAGCAAACTGTGGGCAGAACTTGCCTGATGTTACTGGAGACAGAAGCAGCCAGCAATAACAAATGGCTTTAAACATGTGACTGCTCCCAGGAGGAGCTGTGAAAGGAGGTGTGGATGGGGACGGGGAAGAGGTGCTGGCAGAGCACACCACAGAGGATTAGTGAGGAGAGCTCTGACAGGTGGCAGCTAAGAGTGAAACCCAATTACAACAGAATATAACCCTTCTGGTGAGAAGACACACATGTGTGAGCGCACACACAGCTCTGCTCTGCTGGTGACGGTAAAAGTTCCCTTTTTGATTAAAGAGCAGCATCACTGACAACAGGGGAGATTTCTCTCTTTTTTTCTACAGTAAACCAAATTTCCGTAGCAAAGCACAAGTGCAAATTGACGTCAGTCACTGGAAAATGCATATTGCAAAAATTAACACAATCCATAGAGCAACAAAATGTATAATGACTCTAAACTCTCAATCCAGTTAAAAATTCAAATATTAAACATTCTGTCTCTGGATCCATGTTCCATACATTACACACAAGTGATGCCGGATTCAGTTTAAACACAGACATCTGAAGCAAGTAACATTTACTGCATGTGTTTTTAAGGTAAACCTTTCACAAAGACTCAAACTAAAGGAGTGGCGGCACTGTTAGTTTGATAATTTTCTGCTCACATACACACCCCATTCTAGTAGAGATTAATATTTATATTAGTTCTTGAATCTGAAGTGTTGGAAGCAGGAACAAGTCTAATGCTGTATTGATCTGAGAGAATTTGACAAGGGCCATATTGTGACTAGATGATTGGGTCAGATCACATCCAAAACATCAGGTCTTGTGGTGTGTTCCCGGTATTGGCCTAAAGAGGGGCAACCAGTGAACCACCAACAGGATTATGGGTGCTCAAGGCCCACTCATGTGTGAGGCCTAGTAGGTAGGATACTTGTCTCTGGATCAAGTGGTCATGGGTTCAAATTCAATCTTAAACCTGAGCAAGACCCTTAATCCCAAGTTGTTCCAGGAAGAAAGCCCGTTGATAAAAGCGCTCACTAAATGCTGTAAATGTACAACAGGGGCTGAGTAATGGCAGAATGGTCAGAGAGCCAATTCTGAAGCTGTCCACCACCAAAATGCTTACAATGGGCAGGTGAGCATCAGAACTGGACCACAAAGCAATGAAGAAAGGCATATGCTAGTTCACACAGTGAAAAAGAAAGACACCAGAGAGCTGGAACTATCCCCCTTCAAAAAAGAAATAACTTATTTGCATCGGTTGTAACAGGTCTTCTTTAGACTGCAAAAGATATATGTGAAAATGTTGGAAAGTTTGTAGACTTGCCAATCCATTCACATGTTAAAGAGCAGGACAGAGAGGAACTCTAATTCAGAAATGCTTACCAGTTCCTATCATCATTACTTTGCTCATTATGGTGTGGTGGGGTGAAAACTAACCAGGACTAGTAAAATAAAAACAATATATAAAGCAGCATTGAGTCTGTCATCATATTCTGCAGCCCAGTTAGGCAGAGAAGAAAAATAAATAAAGAGATAAAGCAAGTGGAAAATGAGGTCGCCAGGTCTGGCCTTCTTGACTCTGCTCTCAGCAGCAATGTCACAGAGGATTCAGTGAGTATAATGCTATTCATTTATGAAAAATACCACCAGATCCAGGTCACCTGGCCATGTGTGGTCACAGTAACATTTAATTAGTCGCACTATCAAGAAGGCCGAGCTCTGACCCATGCTGCTCCATCTCAATCAGTCATGCTACATTGCACTTCACCTGATAGGGCTCTAGAGTGGAGTGCGCACATAGGAGACGCAGCTAAGAGCACTCAGACCTCAAAAGACTTGCTGGAACAAAGTGACAAAGCCTACAGTCTCTTGTACTGAAGCAGAGGTGTTCTGATGATTGATGGAGATAATAATAAGTGCTTCTCCCTTCTGTAACCTTTGGAACTCTAGAGCAATTACAGTTTCAATGTATTTTCTAGAACATATACTAACATTTTATTGAATATAGTAACAAAGATACATAGTTACAAATAATTATGCTGAAGTTGATTCATGCTGACATTAGTAAAATATGGAGTCGCTTATCCAACCCATGATATATAGAAAACTGGAGAAACATACTGGGCAGGCCACCAGTCTGTCTTAAGGCAGGCACACAGACAAACTAATCTATAATGATAAGAATAATTTATAATAATTTTTCAAACAAAAATCAATAGGAAACATGTCTGGTTTTGTATAAGAGAAAAGAGTATAAATAAAAAGAGAAAATGTGTAAATAAATATTTAAAGGAAAAAAACATAGAACATGTAAACAACAGTCAACATGCGGTATTGAGTGTTTAAAGTAAAGATACTGTATTAAAATCAGCCTCGGGTTCAAATAAATCAATCGGTGCCTCAATCTTCAGCCATGCATGGATCTGCACATGCTGTAACAGGTCATTCTCAGGGTCAGCGTTCATGATATAGTAATGAATAAGTCATGTTTAACACATCTGTGAAAATGATTGTAGAACTGACAAAGCAGATAAAGCGATGTGCATTTAGGGACAAGCTTTAGCAGGGATTCATTTTCCCCAATAATTACGATTACATTAACTTAGAGTTTAAACTCAGGCTGGACTTATGAAACAGCTCTACATTCAAACGTCTTTAAATCGCTCAACTAAGGCCTGGCAAAAGTCAGAGATAAAACTGTGAAACCTCTCTGTGTAAAAACCACAAGTTCTCTCACATGTTATTAATGATCTTCCTAACTGATGTGATGTTCAGGAAGCTGATTAGAAGACCTATATTTCCAATCCATTCCAGGAAAGAGGAGAGCATGTGTGCACACGCAACACGCACACACACACACACACATGCGCGCCTTTCGCACTCTTCTCCATTCTATCTGTAATCAGTGCAGTGTCTGGCACTCTGACAGGTAGTGTGCCATTTCAGGAGTATGAGAGAGAGCTCTAATCACACCTCTGTTCGCCTTTTCCTGAATCCGGCACCTACCCGCTAAACATGCTTTTTATTTCATCATCCAAAACCTTCTTCACCCAGACACAGTGTAAAAGTCAGGTGGACTGAAAGACAGAGAGACAGACATAGCCATCATATGAACACGCCAGGTGAACGGTTTTCAAACTTGTATTGATCCACAGTGAGCGCGTGCTGAAGACCTAACGCCCCTCAAATCAAGCAGTGAGGAATTTAAAAAGGCAGCCTTGCTTATAACCTGAAAGTGACCAGACAAGAGCAGCCACAACAGTAGATGGTCCATAACTGACCAAACAATTAGTTTCTGTTCTAAAACTAGAGATACTAAAATACGCAAAATCTCTAACATCAGTATTGTGCTTGATACAGCAGCTGGTATTTTGGCCATCTTACCAAGCCAACTGCTGCTGATGGTCTGAGTGCCTGCAGTATTTAACAACTTTCAGTAATGTGTAATGGTCTGGGAATCTACTGCAAGCTTCACTTTTAGTGATTTGCATTATAAAAATATTTAAAATGTACTCCTGTTGTCATTGTTATGGTACTTTCTAGAACTAACAGGCATTTCAGAAGAATAGGCCTTACACAAAACTTACACAAACTTGAACTTACATTAATATGATTTCTTAAAAAGAAAACTTCATTAAATGTATACACACAATGAATTTTTACACACACATGCACATTCACACACAAACACAAGTAAGAGAGACAAATAATTTGTGTGTGAGGCCTAAATGAAACACACTCTCTCTCTGTCTCTCTCTGTCTCTGTCTGTCTCTGTCTGTCTCTGTCTGTCTCTGTCTGTCTCTGTCTGTCTCTGTCTCTCTGTCTCTCTGTCTCTCTGTCTCTCTGTCTCTCTGTCTCTCTGTCTCTCTGTCTCTCTGTCTCT
>JBBKCR010000006.1:15434306-15445816 GCA_037577295.1 Ladigesia roloffi | reverse complement strand
GAGTGTGTGAGAGTGTGTGTGAGTGTGTGAGAGTGTGAGAGTGTGTGCGAGTGTGTGAGAGTGTGTGAGAGTGTGTGTGAGTGTGTGAGAGTGTGTGAGTGTGTGAGTTTGTGAGAGTGTGTGAGTGTGTGAGTGTGTGTGAGTGTGTGTGTGTGTGTGTAAGAGAGTGAGTGCGTGTGTGTGTGTGTGTGTGCGCAACGCGCTTTGGGGGGTTGTTAGGATAAATAAACAGGGAATAAGACATGATTATGTGGAACATGCTCTAGGAGGGCTCTCAGCTCAGGAACCTCCTGCCAAGTTGTGCTTAAGGATATGTTACTCTGAATTAAGTGCATCTGCCATCATTTCAATTACATAGGCCTATTTCTCCCACACAATTAATGCAAATTCTGATTAGGCCTTTGTACTGGGGGGGAGACACAGAATCTGTTTTAGGAAAAACACATTCCCTCCTTTTCCAACATATTTCATTCACACTATAATATCTTAATTGCTTCTTGTTGCCAGAAAATGTCCCAAATCATAATACGAACAACTTCAGAAAACTTTTGTTTCCGTTCTGTTCAGTGCGAGAGCATGAACTTAATGGATGATACATTACATACTGTGCAGTCTATAGGACGTAAAAAGAGCCAGATATTGGGTTAATATAACAAGCTAAGGTGCCCTGTTCCCCTCTCTCTACCACAGATTTATTTCCTCAAATTGACCTTGACTATTATCTGATAGATTGGCATTGGGGCTTCTGGTTGCTTTTTGAAAAATGTTTTGAAAACACTTAAGTCTGTAAATCGTGCCACTCTTCTGAACTCCCTTTGACTAATGGAACGTGTGCCTTGATTAAAGCCCACTGATTATTCTCTGTTTCAGGAAAATTTAATTACTCGTCACTCTTGCTTTCTTGATGCAAGTTTTTTTTTATCTCTGTGAATCAACTGGTACGTTTGGACTAAAGCCAACAGTCACAGCATGGCCCAGGGATATGGATTGTGGACTGTTCTTGCACTTTCTATTTGTGTATCAGTGCTTGTATTACACTGCACACAAACCTCTTTTGAAATGTGTTGCTTTAAAAAGAAGCGAAAAAACAATCAGTAGCCAGCTAGGAGAGCTCCCACTGCTTTTAAACCAACAAGTATAAAAAACATTAATGACAACACAGAGCTAAACTATAAAAACATCGTTCTATACCACTGAATGCTGAGCTTTGGCTTTACATGCATGTTAGCCTAAGCCCCTCACTAGAAAAATGTCTTATGCAAGCTCCTATTCAGTAATTTTTACTCTCACTTTTATCCTATCCTACAGCTAAAATAGTATGTTGTAGCAACAGAGCTGTGCAGACCACAGCATTTATGCATTCATTGCCAAACAGCCCAACATACGTCAAATTATAAATATCTGGTTAAACTTCAAGCCTAATTGACATGTGTTAGCATTAGTTAAGTTTATTGGTCCCAGAGGAAATTGCAACCATCTGCCATAACATTAAAACCTGCAACAATCAGCCATAATATTAAAACAACCTGCCTAAAATTGTGTAGGTCCATCTCATGCCACCAAAACAGCTTTGACTCATCGAAGCTCGGACTCCACAAGATTCCTAAGGCCTTTCAGTTGTTCACAAGGGTCAGCATGGGCATGCTCTCTGGTCTGCCTAAACACAGTGCATCACAGCTTTCTGTTACAGCTAAAATGAACCTTTTCAGCAATTTTAGCCACAGCAGCACTTCAGTGGAATTTGCCCAGACAGACTAGGTATTCTTCCTTGGACCATTTTGGGTCTTGTCAAAGTTGCTCAGATCCTTACACATGTCCACTTTAAAGATTGACTGTTCACCTGTTCATATAACAGCCCATGATATGTGTCATTATACCAAGATAATCAATGTTAGTCAGTGGTTTTTACACTATGGTTGTCTGTTGTATGTTGGATGAGCTATGTGGGCGTCTTAACCATTTGAACCCTGGCTATATCCTCCATTCTATTATAATCTAGTTAAAATGATCTACTGTTCATTCACATTTCTGTCCTGTGTCCAATCTATATGTCCCAGGTCCAGGAGGAAATCCAGCCAGTAGACAGTTGGCCTTAAGGATGAAAGTTAAGGGCGTGACAAGCATAGAATTGCACAACTGCCCCTCTTTGATGATAAGGAGAGTTTACATATGTAAATGAGATATAGTTAAAAACTCATTGATGCGTTAATGTTTCATTGGAAAACATCCAACCACACTGCAGACAGGCGGTTTTCCTTGAAGCCTCGCCCTTACAGAACAGCCCATTTCAGATCTGCATCTTCAGCGGCCGTATTTGTGCCAGCCTGTTCATCAAGCTTCCTTTTTAAATTGAGCCCCAGCGTTGAAAATATTTTTATGTCTGGAGTCTTAAATTGTTAACACATGAGCATCCGACTGTAGCACACTGGTTTGTTTATTCATTTAGCTTACTGGTAACTGAATCAGATCCAGAAATATACATTATGCATGCTGACTCCAATTAAAGTGCTGGTTTATATGTATAAGAACTGCAGGAGTGCGGAAACGAGTTAAGGCTCAGGATTCGCAGCAGTATTTTCCTGTTTATCAGAAACCCTTCACCTTGATGAGCTAAAGCCAATCTGTACAGTTTGTGCTAATCATCTTCTAATTGCTCATCAGTGGTCAGTTTCGGGCCACAAAGACTATTGGCTGGACATTTTTGATTCATGATCTGCTCCCAACCTAGCAGCCACACTAATTTGTGTAACACCATTTTGTCTAATGCACCAATTATACCAACCAATATCACCCAAATAATTTGAGGTCAAGACTGGTTCTAATTCATTGTGCTTGACTTGCAATACAGTGGGCTTGGAAAGGAAATCTTAAGTGATTTCCAACAAAGCAGATAGAAATGTGATATTTATACGAGTATCCTCTTCAAAAGTTCACATTTTGAGGTACATACATGAGCAAAAAACAATATTTTTATATTTCATCTGTAACAAATATGAATTGGTTCTTCCATTCAAACCTCGCAGGATTCCCTCAGGCTTAACTCGGTCATGCCCTCATGCCCACCGGTCAGTGGAGGAACAATTTCAAAATGTGAAAAACGCGTTGCTCGGCTGAATTATTGATCGGAGCGACGCAGGTCACCGCTTCTAGCTTTGAGAAATATTGTCGCTTAGCCTTCCTCACAAGCATCTACCAAATGGAAGGTGCTGGAGCAGAAACGTGGGAGACAGCGTGGTGAAATCTGGACACAGGGCGAGACTGGCTGGAGATGAGGACTGCAGCAACACCCACTAAAAGCCTGCTGTTTATCTTCCAGGACCCCCGCAGCTTCAATCGGCCTGCGGAGACCAGGCGTCTACTCTACCTGTCAATACAGCTTCCTTCTTTCTCGGTGTGCCATAAATATTGCATGGTGGGAAGGTGCCGTTTAAACAGGATGAATAGCCTGTGAAATTAAAGTTGGCAAATGGATTAAAGCCGGAGGGGCGCTCAGCCGGCGGCGGGCATGCTGGCAGATCCCCTTACAGGAGTCTGTCACTCAACGCAATGTTAATGGCTATTTCATGGCACCAAGAGAGCAGGACCAAATAATCCCCCCCTGAACCGCACCCACCCCTTAAAAAAAGTACAGTGGTCTGAATACACAATTTTATTTTATTTTTCTCCTCCTACATAAATAATATGATTATATTTTAATATTTAACTATATCAGCACTTAAATACTGCTCTTCCAGTGTATATACTGAGCACTCTTGCGGAGACAATATATGTGACGTATGTAAAAGTCTCTGCTGCACTCATAGCAGAATAAAGTTAAAAAATAATATTTAAAAAATATAAACGTTAATGTATAAAATGATCAGAACTGGCATATAAATAAGAATTCTAAACAAAGATGTTAACACAGCAAGTTTTGATGTCAGAATAAGGTTTCTTGAATAGTAAAGGCTGCTCCATTACAGTAGCTACGAACTGTGCTCAAATTACAGAAGGTGTCACTAATCTCATCCACAAAGGGTTGGTGTGACTGTAGGTATTTTCATTCCAATTACGCAATGGCAAACCTCATATGCTCTACAGAAAACTGAGACTAACTGATTAAACAAGTGGAATCAGTTAGGTCTGATTAGAAAGAAAACCCTACAGCCATAATGGCCATTTGTGCATTTGACTGATGACCGCTACTTTACAGATATTTGGTGCAAAATTTAGCGGAACGGGTTTTATACATTCTTTCTTACTACTGAACTTCACACTGACCAGTAACTTGTGGATATAATATGGTTTTATAATTCTAGGTAAATACAGACAGGAATGAATACAATAAATTGTACTTTGTATGTGTACATTTTGAACAAGTCCTTCAGGACTGTCTTTTATTTTGGGAGTGCTAGTCTTTTAGGTTCCTGGAGCAGAATTTAGAAATCCACCTACTCTAATGAGGGCAGAATCCTGATAAAGAGAATATGCTGACAGCACCCACAATCCGGTTGCATTTTACAGGCATTTCTAATGTTTATTTTATTGTAATATGATATTTTATAACAATGTTTATGTTTTAGCTGACTGTTTGAGTTGTTTCATTTCTACTGTTGTTTTGTTGTATTGTATTTTTATTTTAATTTTAGTTTCGTTTTCCTCCTGATTATACAGAAAGCACAATGATTAAATGTTGATCTCAACTAAAACTTTAAAATTGATCGTGAAACCACAATTAATCAGTCAGAAAAAATAAGAGGGATAAAAATGTGCATCATAGAGTTAATACCAGAAGTAGGAGCTCAATAACAGTATAGTAATAACAGAAGCAGGATCTTAATCCATGACATTTTACAGCTATTTTTTCCCTTTTGATCATTTTTCCCTTTTGTTCACATAATTAAAACGCATCACAGGAAGCCATATTAGTAAATGCTTTGAGGATGTGTCTTCAAAGCTCATCCATGAACTAAGGTAGGATGCTGAGTCAGCATGGCCTTCAGCCAAAGATTATATATAAAATAATAAAGTCCTAATGAGCTCTGACCACCAAAAGTGCTGGTCTCACCCCATGTGCCCTGCATACTTGCCTGAAAACCAAGTTGCCACTAGCCTTTTCAATGTACATACAGTAACCTGAGTAAGACATGCATGCTTTTTTCTTTCCGTCTGGTGGCACAGGCGGCACAAGAGCAGAGGCCGTAGTTTCAGGGCTGAACGGAGCGTTCGCCATAGAGAGAGCGGGGGGGGCGAGAGAGAAAAAGAGAGAGAGAGAGCAAGAGGGGGAGAGAGAGAAAAAGAGAGAGAACGGGGAGCATTCTGCCTCGGACATTTCAGGCCACATTATCAGGGTGGTATGCCTCGCAAGGGGGCCAAGCACCCCAGTGCGGCCCTCGCTCCTCCAACGATCAAAGTCATCCAGCTTCAGCAACCTGACATATGTGGCGAGGGGCCGCTTAGTCAAGCGCAAACCTTTCCCCAGACCTGAAGTGACATTTAGTGCTGCTGGAGAGAAGATGAAATGTCAGACAGCTCCACCACCACCCCTCCTTCCCCCCCATCATCCCTTCGCACGCGCCTACCGGAGTTGCCTACACAAAGGCATCAGGCCGCAAAACGAACATAAAACGCCACTGTGATGGACACATTTCATTATTGCGGTCGTTCAGCAGCCGGATATCTAACATTGCACTCCCCACTTGGATGCCGGTCGTGTTAAAGAAATTTTTGCCCATGTCAGCGATTAGAAGTTGTATTTTTACGATAAGCGTTTAATTCGATGCTCTTTAATAGCACATGGTCACAGGAGACATTGCCATGAGGAGATACAGTAAAGCAGGGTTGTAAATTTGGCTTGCAATTCGCAAATGGGTAAGTACGACGGCTGCAGACGAGTGAGCTGAACACTGCGCATGAAAAACCACACTAATACAAGAACTGCAGAATAGCAGTTTCACCCTTCCATTTCTCAGACAGACCATAGTCCAGCCTTTGCTGGCTCTACTTTGTACATTTTGTATAGTTTGAAAAAGAGTCCTATTTATGTAAGGTTTGGTCCAAGAGAAGTAAAACTATTTCTGCTTAATTAGGATGTGCTTTTATAAGTAATGATCTCCAAGTAATGAATTCCACTAATTGTTCATTGTTTTCTATTGATCTTATATTCTGAGTACTCATTCATGAAACAGATGTGGCAACACTGGCTTTTGAATGAAGGGGCCACATTAGAACAGCTAACAAAACTTGCATGGCAATTTTACCGGAGGGTAGTGTTGTTGTGTTAAAGTTAATTCACTTTGTGTTGAAACTGGGACCTTGCACTCAGTGCATTCGAAGTGAGTGCATTACATTAAAAGGTTGTCTCCCTTTCAAACCTAAGTGAGTTAAAAGTGAACAAGCTGGTCCATTATTACAGTGAGGTTTTGGGTTCCGCTAAGTTATGCACACTGCGTTTTTAGAATTGTAGTAAAACATCTTGCAGAAAATGGAATTGGCGGAAATGGTTTAGCCTTGAAGAGGAAGACGATATGTGCAGCTCTTACTGTAGGTTCCACTTTTGGCCAGATATTGTATGTAGGTTGAACCGAGCTTTTGTTTTGACTGCTTTCAGGGCACAGGATGACTCGTGTAAACAAACTATGGTCTACAGTTTCGTGTCCAGAGAGGAAAGCCTTTCTCCAGGTTAACTTTCCCTCCAACTCACAGCTCTCTCCTGTTCTCTCTATCTCTCTCAGGCCATGATTTACACATTTTACCTGTCCTTGGGAGTGGGCTGACCACGTGTTCCTCTGTGATTTCTAGTAGTTGTGCAGCTCCCCTCCACAAGGCCTACCACAGTTTTCTCCTCCCTGCTAGAACGGTGGGGGGTTTTGTTGTGACTCAGGGCTTACTTAATTACCTTAAAGATATACAAAATTGATTGACTCTAACTGTGATATTCCTTTATTGCTTCTCCCATTCAGAATAACTGAATCATAAAAATATGAATTGATTCAGAATCAGAGGTCATGATGACTATTTATACTGCAAGCATTTTTTTTTTACCCAATATCATGCTTTTTGACATAAGTTAAAATGATTTTCACAGAAACATGCAGGTTTACCATGCAACTGTGCAAAGCAGCAACCTCTGGCATTGCTAAAACTCATCGCTCACTATGGACACTAAGGCACAAAGATCCAAGCATCAGTAAAATGACCACAGACTTAATGAGTTAAGATATTTTTCTATCTCCAAAAATAAAAAAGGATATAAAATTACATATACCATATTTTTCGGCCTATAAGACGCTCCAGAATATAAGATGCACCCTATTGTCAAGGAGGAAAATCTAGATAAAGGGTGTCTCAAAACTTTCCTCCACTCTAGATACATAACGTCTGGTCTCGTTTTAGTCAACGACAATGAAGAGACACTTTAGCACAGTTTTTATATTTTAAACCACATTTAGTCTCGTTCTTATTCGTCAACAAAAATACATGATAGATTTCGTGTCGTTATCGTCACATGACCAGCATTAACGTCACGTCTCGATTTTGTCACGAGGGTCAGAGACGTCTCCACAGTCCACCGTACATGCCACAAATCCAGGCTGCAGCACACAAAGCATAAAAAGAGGATTGCTAATAAGCGCCACACAAAGTTAGGTGCAGTTTTAATGCAGGCAAAATGTATGTTCGTCGTATAAGACGCACCAACTTTCTCTCCCCTGTTTTGGGGAAGAAAAAAATGTGTCTTATGGGGCGAAAAATACGGTAGATAAGAAGCATGTATATATGATACAAATGTACAAATATTAATAGTTGTTTTACATTGACTGTTTGTTTGTGTTTTCTGTGTAGCTGTGGGCTCAGTTTTGCTGCTGTTCTAAAACACTTTCACACAGCCAGCAGGACCGTCCTCTCACATACACGCCTCCCCCGGCACTGCAGCGTTTCTGGGTCACACTGTCACCCTGTTTGGGTGCCACATGGCTAGCAGCAAAGAGCCAGGACAAGTGAAGAAACACAAACCTGTGTGTGTGGTGACTATTTACACAGCATTTAAGAAGGGCTGCATGTTTCTAAATAATGACAAATCTTTAGCATTGACCTGAACTCTTATTTTTGATTCTTCATTTACTTTTAATTTGAACCAAAAAAGTCATATACACACTAAAACCTAATATGTTTAATTGCAACTTATACAAATCAATAGCACAACTACAACCAAAATATATAAGAATTAAATTAATAAATGTACACCAGTCAGCCACGGCATATTGAACTTTTGTGTTATCTGGTATCAAGACATTCGCAGCAGATCCTGTAAACTGAGAACAGATTCATTTGTTAGGCTTGCCCACAGATGCTCAAACAGATTGAGATCAGGGAATCTGTAGACAAACTAACACTTTGCACTCTTTTCATTACTTCTGAACAACTTCTGCTGAGTGGCAGGATTCTGCTGCAAGAGGCTGTTTTTCATGTATCAAACTGATCTGAAACAAGGTTTCGGTGGGAGGTACATGTCAAAGTAACATGAAAATTAGTGGCAGCCCCAGGTTTCCCAGCAGAACCTTGTCCACTGCATCACACTTTTTCAGTCACCTAGGAGAGGCTGTTGTCAAGCCATCACATATTGGTCTTTGACAAACCCTGCTCCATTTCCGAGGAATCAGCTTCAAAAACTGACTGTTCGCTTACTGCCTAAAATATCCCACAACTTGATAGGTGCCACTGCAAAGACATAATCAATGTGAGGTTTCAACATTTACTGTTGAATGGTGAAAAGTAATTTAACTCGAAAAACCTGTTTGTAAAGCATTCCAAACAGAAACCAACCTAACCTTTACTCTGAGGAGAAAAAAAACAGACAACGAAGGCCTGTACAGAATGCAGGCTTCCAATGTGTATTTTTGTTGAAAGTACACTATGGAGGGCACATTTTCAGAATGAATTGTGCATAGTACTTCACAGGGCTAAATATTGAAATGATCCTACATGTTCTGTGTGAGTAAACATAAAATATAAACAACAAAGAAGCTGACACGAGCTTGTTTTAAACCAGAAGCTATGCAACACTACAGCAAATTGGGATGCAAGTGACATGTGCTATGGTAGTATTTTGTCCTTTGCAGCTTACAGGATACTTGAAAGTTCATGGGAAATGATCACACAGCATTTAATAAACTTGCATCTCATTAAAGAAAAAAATAAAATAATGATCTTGATTTTTATTCCCAGACCAACTGTTTCTACTTTCATATATACTGTACTTTCACCACATGAGTGCCTAAGGTCTCCATGTCCCGAATCGACTACAGGGCTATAAAGCAGGGTCCAGAATTTGACTGAGGTGCAGTGGACATTTATTCTGTGAAATTACAAAAGCTCATATAATACCTTTGTGGTCCAAAATTGATCCTCAAACCACATTAAGGTTCCAGAAGCTGAATGCAATCAAATTCATCCAACAAATTTCCAACATCTAGTGTAAACCCTCCCTATAATAGTAGAGGATGAAGATAGGGAGTCACTGCTTACATATACCCTTCATTGCAGAAGCAATGTTGACTTTGCATCTATAAATGCTTGTAGTGTATATTAGGGTGTATATTAGGGATGCAGTAATCATTCACAATTTTTTTTTTTTTTTTTTTTTACAATTTTCACAATTAAAACCAATTGGTTAAAAATGGTACTTTAAATTCTTTGGTTAAAAATCAGTGCCATATTTAAATAACATGATTCAAAGTTCTGTACTGAATGTAAGAGTCACCTGCTCATGTAGCAGTGTGTTTGCATAATTGCTTAATTGTGCTCTGAACCTTTGGTGCAGGTGTATTAGTAGCATTCAAATGGAGAGATAAAAATTTTACCTGAGCCAAAAAATTAAATAAAATAATAATAATGATTGTCTGACTGTATTTAAAGCAAAGCATCTGTCAATACCAATCTTGGCCAGTTCAAACCTTCCATTATTAGAGCATGTTTGTATGGGCAGTTTTCAGTAATAGTGACATTCAGAAATGGATGCAACTAAAAACCCATTGCTGAGTTTTCTTCTTGAATTCCGACTTTATTCTGCTGGAATTGATTTTTTTTCTTCTGGCTTGCTCCCAATCAATCCTGTTGCCTCTTTCACACATGTGGCTATTTGTTCCATAACTGACGCTTTCAGTGTGGCTGAAGAGACCAACTAGAACCATTAATACCAACATGTGTGAAAACCATGCAGAAAAACACTTCAAAAACACAGCCAGTTTATAGTCCTGCTTTTACTCTAAAATAATAACCCATCTCATTTTGTCCCTAAAAACCCCACACTGCTTTAATCTTTCATATTAGAGAAGAACATCAAGCCAATAAAGAGGAAATACACACAAGGTGGATATCATTGACCACATCTAGAAACTTCCGCCTGTCTAACTGTCACACTGCACACCCAAACCACAGGGCAAAATAACAGCAGGCTTCAGACAAACTAAATTAACACTTCATCCTCTGGATACAAATACACCCACACATATACACACACATACAGACACATACAGACACATACAGACATACACATACATATACACACACACAAAATAATAATAATCCAGTAAAACACAATTCCAAAAATTTTGCTTCGTATTCAAATGCGTCATGGTTCAATTTTAGACCATAAGTGAAGCATTCAAACGCTGCTCTCATGTACCACAATAATGTGACCTACGTATATAAAAAGGGCACCGGTACTCACCAAATAGAATACCCAAATAATACTCAAATTCTCAGTTTTAGCACTAAATCTATCTGTAAATTGAAGAAGAGGTTATTTCATTACGATCTGAAATAGCATAGTCCTTACAGAAGAAAGTGAGAAAGGAAGATTGTCAGTAAATTATGTAACATGATCATATAACAATGTTAATAAAAATAAGTCATAAAATCTTACTCTTAATTGTGCACAAAACAATGTTTCTCATACTGAATACTGCAAAAAGCTTAGATATGGAGGGACTGCACACTGTTCCTTTTAGGTATTTTCAGCATTAACTGTTCCTATCTCCTCAATTTATTATATTTAATGCATTATTAGATTATTAATCTAGAGAAGCAAAAACAGAAAACAACTGTGTTTTGAGGAAGGTGTTGGGCCACAAGCTCTAAGAACAGCTAGCATTATGCTAACAATTCACAAATGATAGATGGGGCTTAACTCAACATTACTGAAGGTTTCACTGTCTGTACCTGTTACTGCTTGGTTTTATCTTGTATTTTTCATAGCAGAGGAGGAAACTCTAAGCTAAGCCGCTAGCACAAATCCATTTGCTGGATTGGGTTGTATTCTCAGCAGAAGGTGAAAGTGTAACCTTGCAGACATTTGACATCTTTCCCTGCACTCTGTCTGTTTACTGCAGCTGCTCTCAGCTTTACTGCAGAGAAGCTCAAGCCCAAAGGGTTAAAACAATAACTAGTAGGAAAGTAAGTCTGTGTGTGTGTGTGTGTGTGTGTGTGTGTGTGTGTGTGTGTGTGTGTGTGTGTGTGTGTGTGTGTGTGTG
>JBBKCR010000006.1:15401981-15417497 GCA_037577295.1 Ladigesia roloffi | reverse complement strand
CACACACACACACACACACACACACACACACACACACACACACACACACACACACACACACACACACACAGATGCACGCGCACACACTCTCAACATGTGTTGTGCAAGATAGCTCAGTCGTGAGTCTGGCACTAGTACAGGTCGAGTTCCTCTTTTCTCCATCAGTTGCTCAGAGGCTCAGTAACGGCCAGTCCCCGCACGGTTTCCTCCTCTAAAGCTATGGCTTGGACCCTAGTTTCTCTTCCCTTTGCTGGTTCCAAATGCACAGACAAACTGTACTGCACAGCCTCAAACAGAAACCACAGAGAAACACACACAGAAGCGCACACACACACATACACTTGCGTCACTCCAGCAAATAATTTTTCAGATGGTTCTGTGTGAGAATATATTCATTTTTGTCTTTCAAGTAATTAAGTCTTTGACAAAAATGCTTTAAAAATGTACTTTATATTACCCAGAATAGATTCTCGTCTACTCTAAATAACACAGTAGATCATTTTAGTCAAAAAGGATGGGCACATTCGTCTAAAAATATAATTAACAAACGGAGGATTATTGTTCACAAATAATACAAACTGTTTAGTAAACTCAATGTTCTACTGAAACAAAACATCTATTAATTAAAATAAAACTCAACCTGACAACAATGCCAGACAACTACGTCCAATCCCTGACATCCAACTAATCAAATTATGGTAAATGCTTACACTAAAATGACCGAATATCTAAGAGTAAGTGATCTTTTCAGGGCAGCACATTATTGTTGTCTGAGATAGGCCATTTATCAACTTTGTATTTCACAAATGTTGTAGTCACAGCAAACAAAAGTTTTGTTTATATTGCTGGTTCTCCAGAACAGCTCACGCTACATGAACAACCCAGGAAACACACACATGTGGGCGTTTCAACAGAGGGTCACTTAGGGATATTGATTCACTTCAGTTTAGCAACATCTCGAATAACACAAGTACCTCCCAATATGTTCAAACCTGTCTGGACTAGATGTAAATATGGTGAGGACATATTAATATGCACTCTTTTTTAAATAATTTAAAATGGGACTTTATTCATTTTCAACCATCTTGTACACTGTTAAAAATAAGTGCTTCTACATAGTTCAAATCTTGGATGTGCACTTCTTGTTTGGGAGAGCAGTACTGTCACTGATTTCTTCACCCTATTTAATAATTTGACAAGAGGAGCACAGGGAACAAGACACAAGGTCAATGACCTTACCAACCAAATTAAGTTTGCAAAGCAAGGTCAGCCCATGGACCTCTGTGATGGACCTGAATTGAATGGTTGTACAAGACTATAGAACAAGTGTCTCCCTGAGGCACACACACACAGACACACACAGAGACACAAACACACAGACACACAGACAGAGACAGAGACACACACAGACAGACACATGCATGCACACACACACACACACACACACACACACACACACACACACACACAGAGATAAAGACACACCCTGATTAAAACTAAATCTTATGTTAATGGCTTGTATTTTCCCCGCTCTATGATGGTTTCAGAGATGCTGGCAGGGATCAAGAAGGGACAAAAATAAATCTGAGACAGACTCTGTGACCCAAAGAGCACCTACACTGACTGAGACTTACCCTGGAAGGACTGTCTGGCTCTTTCCACTAGTTCCTCAATAGGGTAGCTGGCCAGGTCCCCTCTGGCATGTTTGGTTTTGCAGTATGTGCAAGCATTCAAACATCTGTGTGAAAGAAACAGAGGCAGACAGAGAGAAAACATTAGCTTACCAACAGAATGCATAGTAAACCCATTTACAAATACAGCTCACAGCCGTCTTAATGTTTACTTTAAAACTGTGGAAAGACAACTGACTAAGCTTCATCTCTTTTAACAGGCTTCTCTTCATCTTTTAAAAGACGTTAACAGCCCCAAGCACTTCTAAAGCTTGTACAGTATCCACCATAACAGCAGTGATGAACACTGATAAACCATTCTGCCCCCAGTTCAGTCAGTCATGCTGTAGAGCATCATCTCAGCTTGCTCAGCATGACTAATAACATTAACTGCTAGTTTAAGGCTAGACTGTTCTTTTATCTGTGCGTGTATCCATAATGTGAAAACGGTCTACAAGTCACTCATGTACAACTACCCATTAACAGACTCTGTGTGATGGAAGGAAACACGAGTTTGAGAATAAACAACCTGTATTTTTAAGGACTCAAATTAGGCCTACAGAAAATAAATATTTAAAATTAAACAAAAAACTGGTCTTGTTTAACGAGATATTCATGATTTTTGAAAATAAAAAATTAACAATAGAAAATCATGCAAGTTGAAGTGGCTCTGTACATTAGCCAAGTATGCTGCAGCTTGTTGTGTCCCCTGTTGCTTGGCCAAATAGCAAACAGAAGCATCAAAATTGAGTCTGTTGAGCTTTAGAGATATTCTGGCTAAGCATATTTTTTCCAGCAAGGGGCAGAGTGGAATATATAGCAGTGTATGGCCAACAATTAGAGAAAAGATCAGTCGCAAAGGTCTAAAAGGAATAGAACTGTGAGAATTCTCCCCATATAAGAAATGTTTTCCATTAAAGGAAACATTTACAGAAAAGGGCTAACAAGGCCCTTCTCTCTTCTACCAGTGAGAGTAAGTACAATGGCCCTTGCTTTTATTTTTTACAGAAAGGACAGCATTTCTAAGCAAATAATATAACAGCAGACAGGATGTAGACATTTAACTACTGTGTAAGTGCACATGGAAAAGAATGCTTATGGATGTGTGTGAAGAACACATTTACAGTGTAAAAGTAAGGGTAGAGTGGCATTTGGTAGTCAGTTAAATGCAGTGTGACTTACAATAGTTACAGGGACATTCCCCCTAGAGAAACGGAAGGTTAAGTGTCTTGCTCAAGGACGCAATGGTAGAAGGTGGGGCTCTAAACCCTCAACTTGGTGGTAATCGGGTTCACAGGCATGCGATTTGCCCACTAGGTTTCTACCAAGTGTGAAGCATTCTCTCAGCCTGTAAAGGACTACAAACGAGTCCCTGAAACTAACTGCATTATTATGTTAATGTTAGTATTAAAACACCAAGTCTCACACTACACACACAATGATAATGATCTAAAAATGTGGTGAGATCAAAAACAGCCCTACAGAATAATAGTCAGATGCAAAGCTAAATAAAGCTCCCTTGGATTAAATTCATGAAAATCTTCCACATCACCACAACACAGAAGGCTGTGTGTGCTCTTTATTTTGATGGCATAATGCTTCTTTAAAAAGTCTAGCCCACTGGATAAATGGACTTTCGTAAATGCTCCAGGCGTCTCATTCTTGACATAAGACGTTCTTTAACAGAGACCATCCATCTCACAGCACTTTCCCAAATTAAACCTAGCATTAAAAGATGAAGGATGGGTCACATGACCAGGCCTCAGAGAAAACAGGCACAGATGGGGCCTTCATAACAAACAAACACACACACACGCGCGCACACACACAAACCCACCCCCGGTCTAAGCAGAGTTGCACCAGGGGTCCTATTTACTGTAATATGGCCCGGCAAAGTAGATCAAACTCATTGTAAATCCCAAAGGGTATGACATCCCTGTTGCGATGTTTTCACATCAAACAATCCCCTTACGCCTTAGCCAGACCCCACACTGTCCCCCAGAGCAGCCTTCTATTCACAGTGTTCAGACTATGGCTACAGTGCCCTGCCAGAGGTTTTAGTGGTGCATAATGATGTAGGGCAAACTACACCAAGGATTATTTGCTTATGTACACAATACTGGGCAGAAGACATAGATCATCTGAGAAACGGATATGTAAAACATTAAACTTATTTTACTCTTTTTGGTGTGTAAGGTGTGAATCGTAGCTAGCAGCAACTTGGTAAAAAGTAGATGTTGATCCAAACATCTGTAGTGTTCTGTTTCCTCATTATCAATCACTTAAAACATTTTTGTTTATTTACTTCTACTCTAATGTTAGTTAGTGTTGGTGAAAAACACACCAGTAAGTGATATATCACACAGTTAGTTCATACAATCAACACGTTAGATGCAGGAGAGATGGATGCGGGTATAGACCTGAGAAAATCATTATAGTCAAACAACTAGACTGGAGCATTTCTGAAATGGCTGTACTACAAGCTCGCAGTAACTAGTACCTACAGACAGGGGGTGATTAAGAGACAAACTACAAACCAGTATGAAAGGTCATGAAATTCATGAGAAAAATAAAACACCTGGTCATAACAAAAACAAATTATTCTGAAGGATTTATAGCATTTCTAATGTTGGTTATGGGACAAATGTATCCCAACACACTGTGCATGCTACCCTGGTAAGTACGGGGCTGGGGAACCTGATGTAGAGTTCAAGGTGTTAACCTGGCTCAAAATTCCACAAATCCTAACCCAACCGAGCGTGTGTGGGATACGCTGGAATGACAAGTACAATTCTTCTTGTATTTGTAGGAGACTATGTGGTCTCAATCTCTTCAGTCTGTACAAAATGAAGAAACATTAGAACAACAAGCTGATGTCGTATCAGCACTCATATATTAGGAGCACTCAAGCACAATTTGTGATTCAACTGTGCTGGACCTTCCAGAACCAGAGCTGAGAACTACCAAATAAAACCAAGCATATAGCAGAAAGTCTTAATCTATGCAGACAACAGGAGCAACTAAGTCCTTAGCTAGTCACGCATTGATATTTTCAGTCATCATTAATTACGGAGCATGATGCATGAGGACAATATACTTTATCACTAGAGATCACCTGCCCTTTCTCATCTTTTCAGTGGCACTGGAGGCTTTGAGATAATGTAGTAGGTGCCCCAGACCATCTTCGTTTTTGTTAATCCAGACCCCCATGAGGGCATCAGCACTACATAAATTCAACCCTCACTAAACGGGGGTGCCTGAGAAGATGGGCCTGTGGCTAATATAAGGGTGAACTGAATCACTAAGCTGATGATAAGAATCCTCTGTTATTTGGGTATAGAGCCTGTGGGAGTGTGTGAAGTGTGTGCATGGAGGTAATTAAAAAGGAATTGTGGACCTCGCCTAAGTAGAAGGGCTCATCCCAATGCTTTCTACCTGACAGGAGGACAGGAGGATATAACAGACTCCCAATAATAGTGTAAATAAAGTTGAAGCATCAACAGTAGGCAAAATGTGTTGTGATATGAAGTTATATTAAAGCCTAGTCAGCAGATGTAGTTGGGACGTTTGCTGCGGTAGAGGGCAAACTACAAAATGAAAGGAGGATGAGTTAAGGCAACCAGAGAGAAAATCTGCTAAACAAACATCTAGAAAATGTGATTTACAAAAGCCAACTACTTTTTACAATAAACAACACCTCTTGTCTTTCAAAAGGTGTGAGTGCATCTGCCTAGAAACTCATTTTTATTATTCTTGAAAAAACTCACAATGTGTAAGTAAATAGGTTTCTGTTTTCCTTTATTATTTATATTTTGCCCTCATTTTAAGGGTGGTGAACTGCTTATTTATAAATATTAACTCCCCTCCATTTCTCAACATGACTGCCCCTTATTAAACCCCTACATGCTTTTCCCCTGTAAAACACAATGAGGGGCAGGATATAGCTCAGATAGACACAAACACAAGTTTCAATATGCAAACAAGCACACATATCCTCAGAAGGACTTGTTATAACAAGTCAGGATCTGCATGAAAGAGAACTCCTCCTGAACCCTTCCACAATGCTGCCATTTCCAAACGATATGGCCGCACAGGGAACGGTAAAGGGAAAAATGAAGAGTCCTTATGAGGTCAGAGACAGTGAAACAGGAGAATGACTAGATGATCCTGAGTCACAGAGCAAGGAGTTAAGAGCCCAGAGAGGGGGATTACGGGGGCTTAGAGCATCACCCTCGTTTCTCACAGCTAGCCTGGGCAGCCTTAACAAGCTTTAACAAGCTTAATCATCAGATCAACTCTGGCCTATCAGAATTAATTATAATGCCCTTTTGAGACCCGAGGAGGGATATGGAGGGACAGCAAGACATGATGTTCCCAAGCTGAGGCCTTTTAAGAAGTCCAAATCATTCATATAATTGTTTCTATTTTTTTCTTCTCCCTTTTTACATACCCTTCCAGCCAGTCCAAACAGAGACAGGACCAACACATACAAAAGACGCTTTTGTTGCACCATGTTTCAAGAAGATATTTCACAAATCTAATAAGTGCATTTCAACTGAAATTACCTGACATCAAAGCAGCTGTGAGACACAAGTTTATAAGTAAGACATCAAAAGTCTTGAGCATATGAAGACAATAAGAGCATTCCTCCTGGGCTAGCCTTCTGCTGACGAGCCAGAGATACAGCCGGGCTGTGCATGCACCTCTGGCAGAGGCCTGGTGGACAGCTAAAAGCGGGTCAAGGAAGGGCAAGTGTGCATCTGCTGGTAATAAAATAGAAAAATGTGCAGGAACCCATGGAACAAAGTGGTCTACTTTTCTGTACTACAGCTCATCAACAGTGATAGAGAAATGAGTGACTGCTCACTCCACATACTTTTAAAGCCCTCAGGAGAGAGACCAAAAAACAGCACAGAACTAAAACAGCGCTCTCCCCCAAAAATCAACCTAATTTACTGTTTCTTCTTTACTCCAAATGTCTTGCTTATGTTCAGGGCTTAATTTGTAAACGATGAAGTCCCGGATGGATACGGCAGATCCAGAGTAGGGAGAGGTCCTAGAAAGAGATGAACTCAATATTCAGCCTTGTGCTAGCTTGGTAAGTTAATAAAGCATTTAAGCACTGAACCCTTTCTCATATGTGGGTTTATCAAAACAAAACAACTTCTAATGCATGAATAGTACACTGACTACTCAACTGACTGAAAATAAAACAGTTTACACAAAAAACAAACACAGCAATGTAACAATGGCAGGTTTTTTTTTTTTTTTGTTATATTCATTAAAGACAGGTGAAGTGAATGACACTGATTATCTTGTTGCAATTACGCCTGTCAAAGTCTGGGATTTATTAGGGAGAAAGCAAGCAGCTCTTGATGTTGATAGGGTCCAGGGAATATAAGAAAGAGTAAAGGTCTGGGTAACTCTGACAAGCCAAGTGAAGGCACGTAGAAACATCTCAGCAAAGGCAGTGTGATGCTCTGGGCAGTGTTCTGCTGAGAAACCTAGGGTGCTTCACTTAAGACATACTTAATCATGTTGCAGACCAAGCGTTCAGCACGATAATGTGCCATGACATGCTGCCAAATTGCTCAGAAACTGTTTGAGACAAAGAGTTGACTTGATTTCAAAATTTTCAATGTGATAAAAAAATCTGTGTGATGCACTGGAAATAAATGATTCATTAACTCTTATAGGGCTTAAAGCTTCTGATGTTTGAATCTTGGTAGCAGACACCACATCACAGATTCAGGAGTCTTGTTGTATCCAGGCCCCACAGGTCAGAGACATTCTGGCAACACAAACGTAGCACAAACAAGATCAAGCAAGTGGTTTTAATTACTAGGCTGATTGGTGTAAGTTTTGAAGTGTTGGTAGATTTTCAAAAACAAATGCCATATAATTGCATTAATTTATGTGTGCGTTCAAGGTTGTGGATTCTGTTCTATATAAAAACATATCAAAAAGTATGATCATATAAAATAGTAGTTGCAGCTATACCAATGCTGAACTATGTCTGCAGAAAATTTTTTTTTTTTTGGGAACAGGGAGAATTTCACTTTCTAAAAAAACTGCTCCTGTAATAATAGCACTGCTTTTCAGCATCATGAGAATCTATTTCTACATTGTAACTATGACATTTGTTTGAGTTTTCCAAAGACTAAACAAGTGGCATGGGAATTTGTTTGCTTTAGAAACATCTGCGTGGTGACTGACACAGTGGCTTGGGAAAGGCCATTGTAAAACGACTCCAGTGTACTGTTCCTTAATGCCTTACTCCCCCTTTTTCTCCAAGAAGTCCCTCTGTGTCCAAAGCCCCTGGCACATCTGGGTGCCCAAACAATACAAGGTGTTAAGCTGTTAAGTAAAACAACATGAAAAGTTGTAAGGGCTGGAAAAACCTTTCCAGATGTCTTACTCCCAGGCCGCATGGAGTGTTAAATCAAATTAGTTTACATTTCACCATTTTGCTATCATAAGGAATTGGAGGGTGAAAATAACTGTGAAACAGTGAAAAAAACAGACAATCCCCAGAACCGGGAGAGAATACATAAACAAAGAACAAATCAAATCTTCCTAAGTGGCCTAAAACCTTCTGGTCCAAAGCTTGGACATGATTTGTAATACTACATGCATTCTAGAGGTTCAGATGAGGAAAGCTCCTATGATAGATACAAAATTAGGATCAAGCATACTGCTGAGCACAAAGGTCTGTGGTTATAGTTTCAGTCCTGTCATTTGCACACGTGTGTTTCATTTGGGAGCAGTGGCCAATTTAGTGTATGTTACATTTACCAGACTGGGACATTAGTTCAGCTATTTAGAAATGTTTAGGTCTGTAATAATTGACCTATGGTGGCAAAAGTTCCCCAGCTATATGAGAAAGGACCACTAGGAAACAAGAATTAAAATAAAAATCGTCCTCTGGACTACACAGAAATTAGTTAAAATGGAGTTATTAAAGTACAATAAGTTTCCAAAGACTAGTAAAAAGAGGCACTTTTTTTGTCATATTCCAATACAGATGAGCAGGTGAACACAATCGTCTAAAGGATTTCAATCTGTATTTTAAACTTAACACCAAGAGAAGCTGGGCCACATAAATAAAATAACTCAGCAAGGTGAAAATCAGCCCAAGTAGCCCTTAGTTTCATGCACCATACCTTAGATCAGTGAACACAGAGAATTCCATACTCACCCTGTGACAACAGCCAGCAGGCAACTTAGTAATTAACTGAAGGGGCTGGAAGAACAGACTGTGGACTCGACAGATTAAGAGATGCATTGAACTACTGTTTGGTAATCAGCTTGTGTTCCTTTTAAGCCCAACACTGCACTTCAGCTTGTCTCGCTTGCCGCTAGTCTTTAGCCTCTAGGCCGGCACAAACGAAGCAATCGAACCAGCCTTGTTTTCACAGATAACTGTATCAGATAAAGATTCTAATCAGAGGCAAATATTATTTAGACCTAAATTCTCTTTAATCAACTCATGGTACTACCTCTGAAATTGACCGCAGGGTAACAGTGATCATTAGTGTCCCTGTCTGACAGTGTCACGCTAATTCTACATTTTGCCATACGGGCTGAACAGTACTCTGAGGGCCAAAAAAATCCCACGCTATAATTGCCAGAGAAATTTAAATTACAAAGTGCACAGAGGCCCATATAAAATCGCTTTAAACTTTACTAATGATTTTCTTTCCGCACTTCTTTCCCTTTCTTTTCCCCTCATGCTCTTCTGCAAAACTTTTTTTCCTCCCTCCAGTGCAACTTTTCAGTCTCAGTCCCTCCCCCCCTTCATATTTAGCATTTTGATGCTCTGCTGCATAACGGCAAGGCCTCTGGCATTCGCAGTGTGCTGAACAAGTGATATCAAAACTAATTTATCCCCTCTTCCACACTGCGCTATGAAAAGTAAGAACATTTGATTAGGTTTTCATGCTCCGATTTATTTGCGATATGGCCGATTCGGATGAAATTAAGGTATTACCATTTTTATATCCCACAGAAGAACGTCTGACTCTTTTGATGTAATAAGACAGCTGGTCCAAAATGAAAGAGTTGCATGTTCTCTGTGATGCTGAAAGAATGGATCATCAACATAAAAACCACTGGTTAGTGGCATGTAAGTTGGCTATTATGAAGAGCAAGAGTATTTATTTGAAAAACTGAGAAATGAATGTGATATGCAAATAGACTCAATGTATGTCCTTGTTCTTATTTGCAATGAGAGGGAAACAAGAATTACGTGCCTTCAAATTTGTCAGTGCTTAAATTATGAAATCTGGCCCCATGAGGTGTCTGCTAATCCTTTTTGTTCTATATCTGGACGGCTTTTCTTTGGGGAAATCCAACGGAAAATGACAAGCCCCCTTGTGTTTTGCCAACTGTTCAACATGACAGTGGGCCTGTTTATCTTGAAAAAGGGCCCTGGCTCCCATTGGAAAATTGGTCAAAACATGCATTAGAGCATTCCAAGGAGGCCTGAAGCTGTAGTGATAAAAAGGCAGCTTACTATTTCAGCTATATCCAGTACATTCTATTCTGCTGCTTAGGTTATTTTGCCTGCCAGCCTTTTCATTTTGTTTAGTTCTGTTTATCTTTTAATTTTCAAGTCAAAACAGTTGTGAATAACAAGTTACACTTTTTTCAGCATTTGTGGTGAGCCATAAACTTATTTAACAAAGATTATACAGAAACCACTAAATATATCATACAATTATTAGATTTGAAAGATATTACCATTTGCCTTTATTCCAGCATTTCAGGAGACTTGCTTTTAGTCCCCCTCCGCAGAGGAAAGGATATTTTACCAAGCTTAGAGATTGGTTGCATCTTCTGCTTCGTATGATCCATGTAATCTATGCTCTAAGTGTCAGTTTCATCTCACTAAACTAGTGCAAATTTTCTTTTTTTATTCTTCATCTTTTGAAAATCTATATATCTTAGATTTAAATGTCTAATAATATCACAAGAGTCAAAGTTTCCTGATACACTGTGTGAACACAAAAATGAAAATGAGTTGAATGAATGACAAGTTAAACTTAAAAAAAGGTTGGCCTTTGGCATTTGCACAGAAATATACATGTAAGACAGTATTTGCCTGTGTGTGTGAATGTATGTATACATGTGTGTGAAGTGTTACTTCCAACACAGGAGATGTTTCTACATGTCTAGCTGCTGATAGGTTTGGCAGGTATGGCTGCAGGGCCAGATCGGGGTGATTTGTTTCTGCTACCATTCCAACTGTTAGCCTGCTGAGCAAAGCAATGCCAGGTTCATTAATCACCCAGCTTGCACGTGCATGTGGCTCAACATGCTCGCATACGCACACACAGCGTTATCACTTAATTGTGTTCGCTAATGAATTCTCACTCAACATTAACGTCAGCTTTGATGTCAAATACGTGAAGGCCAATGGAAAGACACATTTGTCTTTATCTGTCCAATAATTTAATGAGAACCATGACTCTACAGTCCAGTGACTATGTATGAACCGAATCAAATTTCACATCCTAACCACCACACCAGATCAAACACAGTTTCCCCATCAAGCCCTTTCTGCCTCCTGCAGACACCCATCCTCACGGGACTGCCACAAAACAGACTGCTCATTCCTGCTCAATGCATCATTCTGCATAAACTCAGTTAAGGATAATTCATCTGAGCCTTTCATTACTCACATCATGGAAAATCAATAACCTCAATTAAGTCGACCTCAAAAGCATCATTCTTAACAAAGTTTCATCACATTTAATTTATTAAAGGCAAGGCGAGAATGAATGGTAGCCGATTTTAATCACTCTAGTACACAAGAAGCAAAGACGTTGTTGAGCTCTTAATTCCTGATGTGACTCGTATGTGAAAAACCTGAAAACTTTTCCAGCAGGACACAAAGCAAAAGAAGCCTTTAACTGGACCTCAAGAGATCAGTCATTTAGTAGTTCTTCTGCTTCATGGATGGTGAGAGCCAAAAAAAAAAAAAACACAGTAAAAAATTCAGGTGTGTATATATGTACAGTAACCCTCCAGGTTTACATGGATCAGGAGTCACAGATTCAGTCACACATGGATAATTACATAGAATATACATGTGACTGCTTTCTTGTGCAGTTGAAGAAGACATGAGACAGTAGCCATTACTGAAGAAAGATGCCCTCATTCCTCTTCTGCTCATTAATCTGATGAACTCACATCCTGGACTGACCACAGTCAGCAATGAGGCCCTATATTTTTGTTAAGAGTGGCAGGCCGGACGAGCCCCTGCAACTCCAGTTCGTCTGTGTTCTGCGGGAGGAATGTTAAGGTTGGATCTGAGTGTGATAAGAGCCATTGTTTGTTGTTGTGTGGTGCTACCTTAAAGAGTGGACTAGTCAAACAGCAAAATCACTCAGGAAGCAGGCTACCCTCCAGGGGCCCCAAGGCTAGCACAGCAGGGGCCCAGGCTCAGGAGATGGAGGAGGGGGTTGAAGAGGGGGGAGGATTTGTTTGGGACGATATTTCAGTGCTACAAGAGCCCAGTCTGGGAAAAGGCTGCCCAACACATTCAGGGTCCTAATAAAACAGACACTTCAACAGACATCGACTGTGAAAAGAATAAACAGGTGAAGACTGTTTAAAATGGGAAATAAATAGAGCCAAACAAACTAAATTGTATAACCCTGGCAACAATGCATTTAAACAGTCAGCAGCAGCAAAACCTGGATGGTAAATCCCTGAAAAACGAAGGACAAAAATCCCCAACAATCTGGGACCCTGGTTAAACGCCCCCAAGCAATGTGAGCTGTGCCAAGTAACGTAATTAAACTCACAACGGTGTTCAACCCAAATCATTTTTTAGCCATGTAAAATGTCCACCAAGAATACCAGGTATTTTTTAGAGCTACCAGATAGCTGGCAGACCTTTCCGATAGAAAGAAATAGAGTGAAAATTCCTCTGTGGTGGTATATAAACGAGCCGCTTGTTTACCAGAATGATGTCTTTGTTTGGGTCCTTGCCATCAATCCAAAATGTCGCAGTTACTTCCCTTTCTTCTTAATGATCAAGAGCCTTATCAGTCTGCCTGAACATCATCTGCCTCATTAGAGAATCTAATTTCCCTTTGTGTCGTAAGAAGCTCTGCATCTGCCACGGGAAGACAAAGTTTCAAAGGCCTTTAGTCATTTGAGTAAGCAGGAACAGCATGTATTTCCTGCATTACTGCTTCTCACCGAGGTTTCTTCGTGTTTATCTCTATCAAGAGCCAGCCAGGGAATCAACAACTATACTACTGCCTATCAAAACAGGACAGTAGTACATTCAAAAAGGGAAAAATGGGAAAGCAGAATGTCGCTGGCCAGTCCTTTCAAACCCACCAGATAGAGGTTGGCCAGCCAAGCTTGAACGAAACTGATAAACTGCGGCCTCAGTTTCTATGCCAATAAGAGAAGGGAAACAATGAAATAAACAAACAAATCAATCCCCATTTTTAATTCTTCAGAAAAACCATGATTCAACCCCTCCTCTGCTCATGAGCTAAGAAGCTAACAACTGTGTCTGCAGAAGACGCACAAGCAGCATGCCTTGTTTACAGCCACTGGGGAATTTCAGCAATATGGCACTTAACGATGGGCATCTTCCACTGAAAACCCTGCTTAAACACTGATAACGCTGAAGCTCCCTTGAGTCCCCTTTACACACAGCCCTTTCCAAGCAGATCTAAACATATTAATATGCAATTGTGTGAACACATGACATGCATTTGCATTAGCAAAAGACTGCTGCCAAGTAAAGTCGACAAAATTCTAGTTATTGCCATACATCGGCCTCTAGAGATCTCCAGGAGAAAAAAGCAAAATATCAAATGTGGACACCAAACTGGATCTGGATTATCAGCCTTTCAAACAAACTGAATGAAAAACACCAAGTGTTAGCACAATTCAGCAATAGATACTCTGAGAAACTCTGAAGTCTTTCTTTCTTTTTTACAGACAGAGAGCTCATCTTTTTGCACTGAACAAAACTGGAGCAATATCTCATCCCTGTGTCCCAATTAGCTGACATTTGAATTAAGGCTTCTGGCCAAACAAAAATTGTCAAATATGAAATAAGAGGCAGTAACAACACTTCAATCATCTTAATGTGGTGTCATTGGAGTAGCAGTGGATGCGGGTCTCCATCTGCCAGCATTTTCACCGCCCTTAACACTCAAGATAAATAGACACACCAGGCCTGGCAGCACACTGAGCGAGCCGATTGCAATCGCCTACCCCATCGCTAGCTAAAGTAGGTTAGCCATCCTTGCAGGTGTACTTCCAGCTGATGCACTGGATGCAGGGGTCAACATTAGGGGGTCAGTCTCCGCCTGCTTCCTGACAGACCTCTACATCATCTGGCCAGTGTCCCTTTCCAAGCAAACTCTCCAAATCCCATCACGCCATCAGTGACCGAAGGCACAATCATCTGATTATGATCCGGGTTTCCAAAGCACCACGTTATCCCAGGAGATCAATGATTAACCAAGATAATACACAATGTAGACATCAACTCAAATGCTCAAAAAGCTACAGATTCCTCATGATTACAGGATTGTCCTTTATATTAAGGCTGTCCTTCATATATATTTAAGGGAATGCTTACTCGGTCATGAAGAATCTAGCAGTGCCCAACTGTGTTCAAAGCCTTCTACATATAAAATATAAGATTGATACAAAAATATAATAATAGCACTATTTCTGGATATTTCATCAAAATCATGAATAGATAAACCAACTTGGTGGAATGTAATATAAAACTCTCTTGATAAAGCAAGGATTGAGCATAAATTGTAAGTTTCACTGTCAATGGTAAAACAGTTCTTCCATTTAAATAATCAACTGTCATCATAAACCATGGCCAAGCACAAATGCTGACTCTGCAACTACTATGAGAACAGATTACTTTCACACTGTTTCATAATAACCATAATACCATTAAGTCAGGAAAATTATTGCAGTATCTTTGTGTCAACAACACACACTAGGCCAAAACTGCTTTGTCAGCCTGAATAATGTTGAGGCCTAGTTTTCCACTTTCCTCAAAACTGTCAAATTAATGCAAACAGAGGTTTACTGCCCTCACCGCTGCCTTAGCTTTGGAATCTGAAAAAATGGCCAAGACCTTGTTTTCATGATGCACATTAGCATGATTAACCTCTAAAAACACTAGAAAACAACATTTAACGTCTTGTCCAAATCATTCTGTTTAAAAGTAGACTTAACAGGGGGTGTTTAAATGCATGTTTAGTTCTTCTCCTTGTGTTGTTTTTGTCTTTCTTGACAATTTGGACAATTTGTAAGAGGCTTGTTGGATTTGTGCTATGTAATGATAATAAACAACACCACTCACAAAAAGAGGAAGGTGTGCTTTTTTTTTAAGGTTTTTTATTGCTTAATGGTTGAGATTTACCAGAACATTCATGCCACGCTGACTGAGAGAGGGGCCTCCTTTAGTATGTTAGCAGTCTGCTCAGAGCAGACAGTGAGGCCAGTGTGGCCATGTGCTCTGTGGAGGGCCATCAAATGCTCCACTGGTTTGTGAGAGAAAAGTTCATGAAGCATTTGCCTGCTGGCGACATGTTAATCTGACCTTTGCTTGAGAAGCAGCATTGAGGATCTCCTTAAAAAAAAAAAAAAAAACAACAACTCCAGCCTCTACAGGGCTCGGTAAACAACCTGCATGCAATTCTGATTGGGCTGCCATCATAAATTCAAACAGCCATGTTATCAGTGATCTGGGAATAACGAACACAGAGGAGGAGAAAAACGAACAGCAGACGGTTTCATGTTGGGACTGCAATGTGGGCAGCAGAGTATGACCTCCATATAA
>JBBKCR010000006.1:15387320-15401881 GCA_037577295.1 Ladigesia roloffi | reverse complement strand
AAAGCCTTTTTACAACCATTTTAATTATGAAATACGAATTAGAATGTCAGTGAGTGTATATATATATATATACACACACACACCCACACACATATATTCATTTTATGTTAAAATATTTACTGCTGGCCATTCATAGTTTGTACACCTGAACACCACAACTATAACAAAAGCACCATAGTACAAGTGTGTGCTTTCGAACTGACTACTCGCATGTAGCAGTCTTCCTGCAGGGGAGCTACTAGCACACAAGAAACAGCCTCAAGCATCAGCAGGGTCAAATGAAACACGTTACAGCTACAACTTTCCAAACTAGAGGTGAAATGTTGCTGAACTTCATGTAAACCTGATTCCCCCTTTGTAAAATATGTTTGATGGTACCTTCACATACATCTATAACAGAACATCAGCAAATGCAAATGCATATAAAAGTAAATAAAAATTAAAATATTGCTTTAAATGTGTATATTAACAATTTTCATTCAATCAGATAATGTTAAACATTTTATCTACAGATCAGTGTGATTTTTTATTGAAAGATGAGTCTTTCAGTAAAAATATTCATTTTCATAATCATTCAACATTTTTGTTTATTATTCTCTTTTAACCAAAAACGTGCCACTTTCCAAAATCTTCAGACTAAAAGTATTGGCACAATGGATTATAAAAGATAAAACATATATTTGTATTCAAAACCCTAACAGGATATTAACAGGATGTATTAAGAGTTAGGATGTAATAGGGAAACATTTTGTTTTAGCACACTTGTTTTAAGAATGAGACAGAAACAATGGCTCCTATAATGTGAGTTATTACAATAATGGATTCTGAATTTGGTTTCGCTAGATATATAAACTGTGCCACCATCCTAGAATGATCTAAATCACAATGCACAGTTAGCACTACACAGTAATTGTGCAGATTAAAGAACTGGAGAATTTTTGGGAATATATTTTTAGTACTTGATGGATCACTATTTTACTTTTTCACCCCAATGTCACTAATAATAACAGCACCGCTGATGTGGTATGATGTTTAGATTTGGATTTTGCTCACATGTAATTTTTTTAAGCATACAACGTTATACAAAACCTTATTTTTTTTATGAGAAGAATACAGCTGCTAGTAATGCTAGTGATATACACATTTCTCAGTGGGATGTCTGGACCCACATTCCAGTTCCACTCCTGATTCTTGAGAACTCACCTTGCGTATTCTGGTGTATCCCTATTTCACCAGATTCACATCCTAACCCAGTAGGGGTTAAAGCAAGAAACATGCTGAAAAGGGGTACTCCAGGCATCCCACTTGAGAGTTTAAGGGCTGTGGAAAATTATCAAGGACTGATTAGTATTCTGCATGCAAACCGGCACTCATAAGCTTATTGCTAGCAACTTAAGCCTCTCTGAGTGAAGTTTTCCTTTAATGAAAATGTCATTACTGGTTTAGCAAATAAACACTAAAAAACACACACACATAAAATAGTTCACTCTAGCCTTATAACAATAAACCATAGAAGAAATTTAAAGCTGCAGACACAAAGCTGCCTTTAACATAGCGTAAAGAGCCTTAGTGGTCAACAAGTCAGCCAACCAAACGACATGGAAACCACTCCACACGTCAGTGGGCCCCCATGTGACGACCAGTTCTGACCAACCTACACCCACGCTTCATTAGGGTCAACAGAAGCTGTAAAGGTTAATAGGGGTGTGGAACTCTGTGATGCCTTCAGTGGTGATGTGAATGTAGGCAGTGAGAGATGTGGGCCAGGGCAATGATAAGAAGTCTGGGGGGAGTGATAGTGTGTCCCTGTCCATGAGGAAAACCCCCAGTGGCAGTTTCACTGCTAGACAAAGAGCTCTCTATCCCTGCAGACTTCAAATGTCAGGCCTGATGTCAAAGCTACCTAAAAATCTAATTAAATGCCAGGACGGACTCGCTACTACAACTGGGTTGGATACTTCAGGAAATTGAAAAGGGATGGGGTTATAATATGTTTTAATAATGTCAGCATATATAAGCAACTAACTCTATATTTTAACTAACTATCAGTAAATAACATGACAGCCAAAAAAGCAGCAAAACTTACTTATGTATTCCTACATTGTTTGCATTCAAGAATACTTGTTTAAATACAGTGTGGTGCCATTATCCTAACCAGGCAGAATAACTAATTAGATAAACTGTGCTAGATAATTCTCAGTAATGGTCAATTGAACTGTAAAAGATTGCTCAAATTGCACTGTTTGGTCTCTGAATACTCCAGTATCAAAACAATCATTCTTTAAACCACTTAGAATAATTCTGCTAACATTTTACATTGAACAATTTTTTACATAATACTGCATAATTTAATCAGAACCAAAACCAGGAAGCCAACTTCAGCTTTATAAATTCCACAGTGAGCGCAGTAAAGTTTATGAAAGAAAAGCTGACTTTTCTTAAATGGTGGAAAAACTATAATGTTTATATTTTAGCATTATACAGTCATATTGGATTTACAAATGTATTTCATTGCCCCACCTGGCCATAAATCTCACCCTCTTGACAGAAAAGATACAGAAGTGATTTCTAGAACCTGCATTATGTTTGCCCCCACTGTCAGCCACATGAATAAAGAAGTGGTAAAGCAATGAAGCACCGTGTTTAGCCCATGGATTTCATCTGCCACAACCTGAACGATTTAATGACATTTAAGGCCCGGTTCATACCTGGTCACGTCACACATCTTAAGTATGAGATTTATGCCTACATAATTGCAAGCATCCCAAACCCATCACTTTTAGAAAAAAGAGAGAGAGCACTTGTGACTGGTTGTTGTGCATGAAGTCACCAGTTGAATGAGCAATATGTAGCTGTCTATGAGATTACAGATTACCATATTTTTCGGCCTATAAAATGCTCTGGAATATAAGAAGCACCCAATAGATACATAACATCTCGTCTCGTTTTAGTCAAAAGGGGCAGAGAAGTTTCCACAACCCACATTACATGCCACAAATCCAGGCTGTAGCACACACAGCATAAAAAGAGGACTGCGAGCAAGCGCCACAGTTAGGTGCAGTTTTAATGCAGGCAAAATGTATATTCATCGTATAAGACGCACCAACGTCCCCCCCTGTTTTGGGGGAGAAAAAGTGCGTATTTTGGGCCGAAAAATAAGGTAAGTCCTGTTTCTAATAATGTGATCTACTTTTAAATATATACTGCATAGAGAGCAATGCAGCTTCAATGTAAAACTTCTGAGGAGCATACAATAAGGTTTTTTTTCCTAATATGTATATTAATTTCTATGTGTAAGGGTGTGTGTGCATACATATTGGGCAACGTACCACATGATAAGAAAAATAACATTTCTGAACCCACACTGACTGCATGAGAGAATGAGATTCACACATTTTCTAACAGCAAATTGAGGGGAGGTGGGTATGAACTCAGAATTAAATATGTTTGTAAAATATAAGCCTGTCATTATGTAGGTTTTATTTAACTGGTCATCATGTAAGTTACTACATAAATGCCAAACATCTAAGATACTAATTGTTTTTATTACAATATTCATGCATGCACTGACCACCAATACACATCACAAAACTGTGTTTATGTCCAAAGCCATAGAACTCAAACACAGAACGAGGAGCAACTGAAAATTAATGCATTCCAACACTTATTCATGCACATTCTATATGACAGATCAAGACAAATAAATGACAGGCTGACAGACAGTCAGGCCGATTGAACAACTGACAGTCTGACGAAGACAGCTTAACTGACAAGATTTTTATGGGTTAGGATGAGGGGAACAACAAGTATTGCTGAGACCTTTTTTCAAAATGGCATTTGAGGTCAGTAAATTATATGCACTTTATTAAAAATGCTTTCCAACGTGGAGATTTTAAAAAATGTGCTTCATAATTGTTCATGTTTTATCATTGAAGATCACACACCTGCCATCGGTGTTTTCTTTGTTTTCTATAGACACAGCCACTCTGTTGTTTGCTTGTGACACATCTCATCTTTCTGCACATGTATGATAAATGTGAACTACTAAATTTCCCCACTACACAAGATGTTCTTTTCAAGGCATCTGACACTAAATGTTTTATCCTCCTGGACTGGCTAACTCCACTCCACTTTTATTGCATTCTTACATTGATGGAGATGAAAGGGATTTTCGTTTTCTTTGTTTTAGGATGGAGAGGAAATAAAGGTGTTTTCAGAAAAAAAAAATCCAGATATGTGTGGATAAAGCCTGGGTCTGTGAGAATGAAAAGATTTAAGGTCCCTGTTCTCTAGTGGCCAGTGGATGGAGGTTACAGGTTTGCCGCAGCTTGCTGCAGTCTGAGCGCTTGGTCGGAGTTCACAGTTTGGTCAAAACACTCTTTATAAGCACTCTCACCTAGTGTTTGCAAAGCATCGCTGACCTAGTGTCCACCTGCTCAAATGACCATTTCTTCCAGTAAAAATGAACCTAAGCTATTACCTGAGGCTACAGAAAGGTCAACACTTCACAGTCTTAAGGTTCTAAATAAACAACTTGAATCTTAGACTGCAGAAGTACAGTTCCAGGTAAAGCAGGCATCTGACCTCTCACACCACACATCTGTCAGATAGACTGGCCTTAAGTGTAGCATTTTACAAGCTCGAAATAAGTAGTGTGTTTTACAGTTAGTGCAGTAAACCTAACAAGATCCTAACACGCAGCTACTTGCTGCTACAAGTGTAAATGTTCCCCAAGACTGGATTTACAGTCCTCGCCCTTATAAACACTCTACACTTTATTAGGAAGCTGTACTTGATGGAACCACTTTGTTGGTGCCGGGTTAAAAACTCTAGCCCATTTGAGGATGCACAGATTGCGCTAATCAACCTCTAACCTTCATTAATGGTTGGTTTCAGACTACAGAGACACTTTTGTCTGGATACCTCTGGGTGGTGGTCCAGTTTCAGACTGGTGGTCCAGTTTCATGTGAAAATATGCCTCTATGAGCTTGTGTGTGGACAGCACACACAGTACACGTGTCATGACAGTCACATCAAAACAAACGTTAAGTTACACTAAATTTAAGTTCAGGACCAGGTCAAAATATCAGAGAGCTTTTTCTCTGGCCCTGTGTTTGCTCCTTTGGCTTGCTTACAGTCTCCATTAGCTAGGACGACTTACTCAAGGATTATCTCAATCGCCTAAAGAGGATTTGCCATGAAAGCCTCCTCACCATCAAACACAAACACAGACACAGAGGCTGACAGGGTGCTAGAACACTGAATAAACACACACTCAAATGCGTCACATTTTAGACATCTCAGCATTAGTCATATGCCCAATACAAGGTTCAAACCCATGGGTCATGTCTTACAATATTCAAATGTTATTTGCCTAAAGCCAATGGCAGGTTATTGTTATGATGAGTCACACTGAGGGGAATTACTTGAGCAGATTCTTGAAAGTGACAGATGAAGTCCTTCTGCCAATATGCTGCATAACCAGTCAATATGACTAATGATAGAAATGAAAAAAAAAAACACATTAAATACTCCAAATGCAGTTGGTAGACCAAGACAAAGTCATATATACAGTTTTGTATGTATTTACAAGAAATGATGGATAAATGAATAAATAATAATAATTTAAATACAGTTTTAAGAATATTCAATTCTGCCAGACAATGTTGATAATATATGCTTTACAGTAGTAATTTTTATAAGCAGCACCATGTCATACATACTGTCTCATGCAAATGTAAGAACCTTACTCTGAGGATACTTATCATTAGCGTAGGTCATGGACACTTGAGGATGTTTTCAGTACCTCAATAACACACTGATTCTCAGCTAAGGAACCCTGAAGACCACTCCTGTACTCACATGCTAAACATGGCATTACCTAGAAGCAGCCATCTTTACTTACTCCACCTACAGACCAGCTGGTTTCTAAGGTTTGAAACACAATGATTTACACAATGCCACATTCAACACTATTTACTACCGCATGACATTGGCAGTACTTGGAATCAGCACAGTTCTGTGTGGGCACAACAAAGATTAATACCTGAAAGTGTAAACATACACAAAGTGCAAGACAAAACAACATATAAACAGAGAGACAACAAACAATTTGAATCAATCGCAAATGCTAATGACAAAAGGAACAGAGAACATTAATGACCAAACTCATATCAACTGAGAATATGGTTGCAGCTGCCAATTAGTTACACAATCAACCTATTACACATCAGGTAATCCACTACTCAAACCTACTGAGTAATTCATTAATGAAACCATGTTACATCAGAATCTTCATACAAAGAGGACTGATTACTATTAATTACCTGAATCATATGAACATCACTATGTGTTTTGTTTGCAAGTAAACTAAAGCATTGTCATTTAACCAAACTTGTCATTGTTGAGGACACTCATTATTTTAAAGATGCAATAGCATGCAGCAGTCACTGAAGTGCAGTTGTGCCAAGTTCTCTAATGGTTAAGGTGATACTTTTGATGATCAAAGTGTGTACTGTCTCCCAAAAAGAGGGGGGTAAAAAATGAGGTATCTTGTGTCAGAGGTGTCAAAGGCATTGTCGTCTGTCCTCATTCCCTCTAGTGTGAGATTGTTTTACCTTGACCAGCTAACATTGTCAGATACTTGATATTTGAGAAAAAATAACTGACTAATAAGCACAAGTAGGACACTTGACATTTTAGGCATTTTTTCCATTTTTTGGTATGAAATAGCTGCCATTGTTTAAAACTGCAGATAACAGACATGAGTTCAAGGTCAATTATGTCTCTGCATACACTGACATCCAGTGACATTCAATGTTCAGTATATTGGACCGAGTGTGAGAGTCTGGCAGTAAAATTAAGTGTGGAGTAAAAAAAAAGACACCTATTTCTAATACATTTTGTAATTAATGTGACAGCTGGTCTTGTTTATGTGCCATTAGTGACCTTTTAAGGTGTTTAAAGCACTTTAAAATACAGGGATATAATGAAATTATTTGCTACTGATCGAATAGTGATAAATATGAAAATATCCCTCCCTAGACGCCATCACGATGATGGTAGGGATCAGGAATATGCTATTTCATACAGCTTTAGTCTTTCCTTTTCCTTTTACCAAACCACTTATATGTGCATTGAGAAACATTAATTGCACATATGCTCACAAACAACGACCACCCCTTACTGGCTGATAATATTCCATACATTCAAATGCTGAATAAGTTGAACTCCTTCGTTGTCTGACTGGTTAAAAAAGGCTTTAGTGGCCTTTGCTGCTCTTTAAGCTGCTTCTGAAAAAGCTGAAAAGCATCACATTAGACAGTCATATACAGGGATCAAGGACTTGACCCTAATCCAACATGTCCTACTGAGATGCTTTTTCCGCACAGATTAGCACACAGATAATTAGTGACCTTCTACAAAACAAGCTCTCATATGTACCACTACAAATGATCTCCATTTGCCTAGAAGATCCAGGAGAGACTTCACAAATAAAACATTTCTGGAAATGTCCCAAAGCGGTACAGTTTTTGTAGTGAAAGATGTATCTCAGAAACTCAAAGTATCTCTGCCGCCATCTCATTTGTCTCCAAGTGTCTCTGGGAGAGGAGATTTTAATTACGCAGCAGGCTTGCCAGGGAATTCGTTGAGTGGTACAGAATTGTAAAAATGTTATCAAAATTATTAATGTTGTTTTGAAAGCTTTGAAGTAGGCCTCAGAGACAGTGAGTCAGACTTGTACGTTATGGTGTATGTTAAGGGTTCCCATAACACAGAAATATACAGCGAGACATCCCACAGTCTTTGCTTTTTTATTTTTTATAACATAAATTTTTGGCACAGGCTCCAGTCTTACCTTGAAATACATTTCAGTGCATTGAAGCATATGATGTTTATATCATAACGTTTAATATTATGAAAAATAAACAACATCCAAATCACAGTTTCTTCTTAAATCAAAGATATTAATTTTAACTGTACTGTCATAACACCCTAAACTGTTCTGGGAAGGTTCTGAAACACCACTCAAATACATCTCTCAAAAGAATGCAGTTCCACTTGTCCAGAACTCTCATTCTGCTGGCAATGCTTTACTACAAAGATTACACAGATCCTGTGTGCACAATAACCTGCCTGTCAGTAACAGGTTTACTTTGAAAGAGCTGAAATAAATGGGGCCCTGAATACTTTTGGTAGAAAGTGCATACTCCACCAGAACCACATATTTACTGACATTTGATCTTGTTTATACTAGTACAATGAGGAATGAGGGGGAAAAGATACGGCTGTTGGAAAGTGGTGAATTTGGCATCGCAGAGAGATGAAAAGAAATAAACTTAAATGTACCATAGAAAAATGGAAGAGGGTCTGAAAGAAGTCTGGTCAGGGTGGATAAGTGTCAGAGTTCAAAGGCATCACAGCTACCCTCCTGGGTGCAAAAATGAAGGCAATCTGAAGCCAGCCCTTTGCTAAATTGGGAGCCATAGGCGAGTGATCACTTAACGCTCACCTCAAAGCCACCTGCTGTGATCAGGGTGCATGTTGTACACGGCCAGTGTGGCCACTCGCCCACGCAGTAGGCTCTCAACACACACACGCACTCTCTCTCTCGCGCTCACAAACACACACACACAAAATACACTTCTTGTTTAGAGCTCACCACTGAATTTGAACTGTTTGAAAACAAGTGTCCCACAGGGTCGAAATACGCTATATGAGAAAGCAATGGAAAAGTGAAAGGGAGAATACAGGCCTATCATTGGTATAGGGAAGGGTCGAGAGCATGAGAGTAAACAAACCTTGGTAGAGTGTGCTGGGTGTACTGACTCTCATTTTGTGGCCACTGGTGCGTGTAATGTACTGGACAAGGTCGAGATGTGAAACGAGATTAAACAAACGGTCAGCGTGGCCTCCGTTAAGAAAGACCCCTTCACTGAGGACACAACTGAGCTGAATGCTTAACCATGTTAGCTCCGGCCTCAGTGCTAGCCTTAGCCTTGGTGTCATTACTTATTCATATCTGCAGCTGATGTATTATTCACATGATATTATTATAGCTGATATTACTATTGATCCGGCATCAGAATCAAAGCCGATAATGAAAACGAATAACCAATACTGCTGATTCACTCCAAAGCCTTGCCTTCAACATTCAATATAATGGATTGCAAAGGGCATTTTTAATATAGACCCGTTTTCCTGAAACCTCAACTGCTTGTCTTCAGCAAGTACACAAATTCTGTTCACTCCTGGTGTGTCGAGTAAAGTCATTTTGTAATATTGTTTTGATACACACTTGTCCAAAAAGTTATGACACCACTGTATCAATGTACGCTCACTTGCTGCTTTAAGTGACTTGAAAAAAGAATGTGTACAATAAACACTTCTAGTTTAAATGTGCCATAGTAAGGCAACTGAACAGTGATTGATCTTTACAGTTTTAACCAGCCTTATCAACACAGCAATTCATAAATGGGAATCTGTTAATTAAAAACAGATCTTTTTTAGCAAAAGAACTGATTATCGTTATTAGTCATGCATTGTACATGTCTAAGCAGAATAAAAAACACACTGTATAGTGTAATCTAGCCGTTATAGCCCAAAACCATAACACATCCTGCGTTATGTGCAAGCAGTGAAGACACAAAAATAGAACCACAAAAACGTGCTCTAACTTGTTCACTCTGACACCGTCCTTCTCTTGTTGAGACACATACGAAAGTTGTGTGATAAGTTAAACCTGTTCTAACCTGTTTCCGGTGTTTCCTGTGTGGGGAGTTGACCTGTGACCTTGTCGTGTCAGGGAACAGAAGGGTCTTTAACCACAAGGCTAAAAAATACAGAACAAGAGTCTGGTTGTGGTGTTTATCGCGCATGTTGAGGATCACAGGCAAAGGGTAAGGCCTTAGATATGTGTGCGCACATGTTTAGCATGAGCCATGCTTTTTGAGGAAGTGTGGTATTCTCAGACAAGAGCAGACTTTGTTTCGGAGTCACCATTCAGAGCCTTTAATGTTCTTACTGAAACATGATACACGGGCTTAGTACCTCACTACACTCATGCCCAGACTCACTTGTGCACAATCAGACTCTCTTACAGGCATGTGTCCTCAAGAGGGAGAAGTTTAGTGTATGGTGTGTTAAACTTTCTAAAACCCATTCATTCAAACATTAATGCATTTTTTCCCCAAAAAGGCTAAGGGTTGCAAATGGAGGTTTATTTTGGTAGAGTAGCACGGGATATTATTCTCTGATTATTTATACATTTGAAGCAATGCACCATTCATTCAACAGGGCAGAGAAAATGTTTATTTTGATACTAAATTATTTATATGAATGAATTGAACTACTTAATTGGCCCATGGCCCTACAGATGAACCACGGCCCCTTTGGGCTAAACGGAATGGAAAATGAGTGCATTAACATACATCAGCAATTTCTGTCAAGATAATTTCAAATATGTTTCAGTTCTAAGATTCCAGCGCTCATTGTTTTGCATGTATAAGAAAAAGCATCATATCAAGAACACTATATGGTACCGGAACAAATATGGTGTGTCTTTATTCATATAAATACATGAAAAACCCTAGGGCTCTAAAAAAGCAACAGTATTCACACTGAAACAGATCATACATTTTCTTCATTTAGAGCCAGTGCTTACATCAGCTCTAACCTCACCTGCTATCTAAAGTTTATCTTTTGTAAAACATCTGTAGTTTTTTATTTATGATTATGTTTCTAGAAAATAGTATAATTCTCCAAACAGAGCAGGAAATACCGACTCTACCAATCCTGATTTAACCACATTTTCACTCTGATTAACAGCTGGTGATTAGCTCAGAGCTCTTCATTTCTACTAGAACATCAAGAATCATTTTATGTTCAGCTATTTACAAACATTAAAGAATCTTAAGTGGTGCTGAAAAAACATTATTTCCTAATATGAACTAAACAGGAAAGTCACTGACCTAAATTTTGAAATATGTAGAAACTGGACATGAATGACATCTTCTGCATCACCTATAAGTCATGAACATACATTCTCTTAGAACACAAAAGAAAGAGAAGGAAAAAGCAACTTACCCTGTATTGATGGAAATGATTTCTATCAGCGGGTTCTTCCTAATCTTCGGCAAATCCAATCGCGCCCCTCCAAGTCGTTTGCCATTATCTTTCTTCTGACCCAACAGACGAACGGAGTGACCTTCGGAGAACACACATAAGCACTCACCATTACACCACTTTGTGAAGTATTTCAATGGCCAAACAGACCAATATAAAAAATTGTGCTAAATGATTGTGTCTTTCTATCACACACAAAGATGAGCCATATTGTACAGGTGTCAAGAAATGAGGAAGCATGGGCAAGTATTAAAAATGGATTAGAATGAAAATGTGTTTATTTCAAACTAATGATTTCTCAAGACAAGAAAGACTACACGTTTTCTTCCATAATGAAGAAAGGAAAAGGGAGATTTCAGTGAAGAAATCACAGTTTAAGGCATAAGAGAGGAATATTTAGGAACACCATGATCTCCCTGCTTGTCGCTGAAGCACTTTTCTGATCTGAAGTAGTTCAAAACTGCGGAAGGAAGAGAGTAAAGCGGTCTACAGTGAGCTTTGAGCAGAACGTTGTCTTTAATGTGACAACTGAAAAAGGTCTAGCAAAAGTAGAAAAAAGAACAGAACCTGGTATATGTCCTCTAAACAGAAAGATAATTTTTTTTTAATTAAATATTTGTCTGAAAGGTGTTTAATTTTGAAAATAAATGCACTGCATTACAGTCAGACCACAGTCGTGTGATGCAGTACATCAAAAACAGGAAAAAATCCACTTTGTTTTTGTTGTACTTATGCCGATGTGCGAAAATTTTGTTTAAAATGAAACCTAAAAATATTTAAGGGAATGATGCTCTAAACTATTACATGGCCTGGCAAAAAAAAAAAAAACTCAATCTCAAATACAATCAACCAGGAAAATCATATTTGATGCTTCTAGTTCCCTTCTTAAGATTTGTTTTCTTTAGGTTTTTATCAATCACTAGATTGAAAGGTTATAGCTACCAAGGCATCAGTGTGAGCCGAGAAAACTGGTTCCTGCAGTAATTATAGTGCATTCTTGCACGGAAATTGAACCAATAGAAGTGATCTGACCTTTGTAGTCTCACAGATTCAACAATACCTAAACAGACTTTTTATTAAAAAATGAAAAAAAAAAAAAAAATTATAAGAAGATAAATCCAACTCCAGAGAGAAAGGGAGACAGACAGGACAGAGCGAGAGAGAAGCACACAGACAGCACATAGACAAACCCATCGACCACTGGAAATTTCTCGAGTGACTGGACTTTTTTTTTATTTTTTTAATAAAGTGTCTGGAAAGATGAATTCGATAACAAGCCGCCTAATGCTTTTCAAGGTGTCTGGGGTTCACACATTTATCCAGCTCCTCTGCACTTACCGTGGGCAGAATTTAATTAGTGCCTCTGCATTCAGACATACACGCCATGAACTAATAGCATTTGCTAAATAATTCATCCAACCCATCTACATGCAAATAATTGAAAGCGGAAAATGCACACACGAAGAAGAGGTGTAGCAGGTCATTTTCCGATTCACTGGCTCTGTTAAAAGTCGTGGATCTCCTGTTTCTGGGCCCCGCTCCCACCTCAGACGTAAAGGTGGACGAGGAAGGGTCAACAACAGAAATGTAATCAGTGTGGTCTGCTTAGATCTAAGAGATCAATGCTCTAATTCAACTTCAAGGATTTTTTTTTTTCATGATCCCTCCCAATGCTTATATATTTTTTTATAATTACATATTTGATTACCCTTTGATTTGTGTAAAAAATTACATTTATGTGCTTGCATTTGCATTTTTCACTGACAGATTTAATTTTAAATGTTCACTGCATGCATATTAAAGTAAAACGTTTCTACTTCTACTTCTTAAGTCATTCTGACCTAAGGTTAGGAACCTTCTGACAGACTTTCTCAGCTTGTTTTAATGTACTATTAACAATCAATGACACCAAACTAGACATACTACATTGCAGGACTCAGTATGACCTCGGCTGAATTCGAGAGATTGTTTAGCAGTCAGCAAGATCTGTGCACAACGACCAAAGTGGCCCAAGAAAGATAATTTTTATTTTGTAAATTATTTTGGATTTAAACGCAAAATTAATTTTAAAGAGGAACAAATGTGAACTTGTAGTCTCCTGGTGTCCTAGTGGTTATGGTGTTTGCTCTGCAAGCATGAAGTCATGGGTTTAAATCCCAGATACTTCTAAGCACTTATGAGGTACACTGAGCAAGGGACCATCCCCAAAAACAGCTCCTGGGGTGCTGTTTACCTGGATGTCCCCTAATTCACATGAATTGGTAAATACACAGAGGTGCTTTGGTGTGTTCTCGTATGACAGAATGGACACTTTCAATTTTGTAGCAAAATATTTTGACTGATTTGTTTGAAATTGAATAGAATCTGTACCTACACTTCAAATGAGCCTACAAAAACTACAAAATGTCACATTAGTTTGTAGCAGCAGCTAAATTTTTATTGACTATTAGTGGCCATATTGTTGGGGGAGCCAAATGGAACTGTAGAAGCAAATGAGCAAATGCAGTTAAGTGTAAACAAACCAAATTTCAGTATTTTAGCTTAAGCAGTTCTCATAGTATTGAAATAAATCTACCAAAAGCATGTGAATGATTCAGGACATGGTGTTTAATTCTTAAGTTCACAAGAAACTGACATAGTCATGTATTAATTGGGTGAAGTTTGATTAGACATTGGCAGCAATTTTGTTGAGTGAGCCAAATGGAACTTTAGAAGATGTAAGCAAATAAAGCCAAGGCAAGTTTCATGTTTATTTTTAATGTTTAAGTTTACGTACCTGATCCTTCACGACATGTTTAGTGTACAAATGATGTTTCTTCAGTTTAGAACTTAGCTGTGAAGCTAAAAACTCTCTTCTCTGGAGTTATGAAGGTCCAAAACATTTGGCATGACCTGAAGTGGTGTTTTATGTTGAAACATCATTATCTGACCAAACATTTTGGATAATATGTTCCGAATGTAACATTAACTATAATGGCTCCAATGCAGAATCCCATATATGGGAGCTATATCCACTAACAAATGTGCTTAAAAGTTACGGTACCACAAATGGTAAGCAACAAAACTGTGTTGTCCAAAGTTGTCTCTGGAAGCAACCTGACATGTACATTTAAGTGTTTACCCTGTCTAATGAACTGAAACAATTTATAAGCTAATTAGATGGATCAAGGAAAAGTGGAACCATAAAATTAGATGGCTCAAGGGAAAGTAGAACCACAAAAAAAGAGGTGGTCTTACAGGAATGAGACATCCGAACACACGGATGTATGATGAATGTGCAATATGATGAATGTGCGCTATCAGTCACTAATCATTTAATTAACTACTGACTTTCATTTATTGTTAGCAACTGTATTATTAAGTATTGTTGTTTGTATTGTTATCACTTAAATTGACTTAAAGGTGGATCCTCTATCACAATTTTCAAAGGACTATTT
>JBBKCR010000006.1:15346504-15358851 GCA_037577295.1 Ladigesia roloffi | reverse complement strand
TGTGTGTGTGGGTGTGTGTGAGAGTGTGTGTGTGAGTGGGTGTGTGAGTGTGTGTGTGAGTGTGTGTGTGTGATTGTGTGTGTGAGTGTGTGTGTGTGTACCACTGGAAGTGGGTTACCTTTGAAATTCAGTGGACAGAGTGTTGTTGAGCTGACAAAATGTGAAAGATCAGTTGTCTGAAGTTAGACGAGGCTTTATGGTGCTTGCTGATTAGAAGCAAAAGCAGCAGGCCAGAAAGATAGAAGGAAATACAGAGGGAGTATCTGAATGATTTCAGGCACTGACAGAGTAGAGCAGCGCCCTCATTATCATCTTTTCACTCTGCTACATCCATCCAGTAGCTAATTACACCGACTAGCTAAGAAGCCCATCTGAACCGATGCAGACACAAAGACAGATAGACGGACAAAAAGATAGACGGTCCGACGGTTCAGTCTGTGTTCGCGTGTTGCCAGCACTCATCCATCACAAGTCTGTGCACACACATCTCCATATTTACCTGACATCTTTGTATGTATAATTCACATTCGGAAGCAACTGGGCCCGTTCCAGGATTTCAATTAGGTGCCCCCTACGTCTGTTATCAATTAACTTCAATTTAATCAGACAGCTTCATGAATAATAAACACATTACTGCAGCATGCTTTATGTAAATCCAGAGAGCACACTATTAAAATTTCTAAATGGATGTATGGAATTCGGCCGGGTCATTATTTGTTAAACACGCATTCCCTTGATCTTTCAAATTTCAGTCGACAACAAAGCCGAAGGAAGTGGGTTCTGTGTGGCTTCCCCTAATCACACCACAGATTCTGAAGTTTCCTTAGATCATCCTGCATGTAAATATATGTCTGTGCATAAACATGAGCACACTGATGGCATGTTGTGCTACAGATAATCTTAAAGAACCTTTGACCGTAAAAGATGTACAACATTAACATACAAGGCTGCATTTCGCCTTCAGTCTCTCTTTATGCTCCAGCTGGAAAAGGAAGGGAAAGAAGCCGAGCCGTGAAGAGGGGAGGGGCACACAGGAGGTCTGCAAGCTGCCCGCTGGAGGTTTTGGATCATTTCCAGGTCCTGTTACAAACCAACAGATCAGTGCATGCGCACATAAATCTCAATTCATTTAGTCCACAGTTTTAGAGCTGTAGCCACAACGTGGGGAGGGAGTTGGCTTGTTCCGTTCACACCTGTTCACCCTTCTGAGGCACAGGGCATTTAAGCATTGAGGGGCAGAGTCAGAGTGTTCATTTATAGTTCTAAAAACCAAATAATCCCATTCAAGTAAACATTGCGGTTCTTTCAAAACAAGGGTGAACTGAGGATTTTGTTAGGATGAGTTTGTGTGAAATTTGTTGTTGAGGAATTATTGTACTAGATGCACAATATGATTTTTTTTCTTCAAATAATAAAATGTTGCGTAATCAATCCTGCTTTTATGAAGTGCAGGCATTGACATGCAGAATAAGACCTCAGAATCTTAAATTATACCCAGATATCGTACTTCAGATTTGGTAAACTTCTCACAAGCAGCTTTCTCTGCTATGTAATACAAAGAAAGTTATTCAGTTTGGTGACACCATGCCTTGAGCATGTTCGCACTTCTTCTAACCTGCACACTTGTTCCTAACAAATATGAGCAAGTTCATTAAAATAGGAGTTGAATCAGGTGGACTAGATAAGTGCAGGGTAGCAAGAAGTGACAATAGGAACATCTTCCTTAGAGGTAACAGGTACAAAAAGAAAAGCAAAAGCCCTGAAATGTATCCATGTGGTGATCCATATGAATTTTTTTTTTTTTTTAAAGAATGAGTTTTTGTTAAATTAAATGCTGTAACCATTAAACATGATTAAACCTATCTGAAACTCTGCCTGAGCGGTCTACTCAGTGTCTACTCATAATTTAATTAGAATATTGTGCCAGTTTTAAACTTTCAGTACATCTAAAATAGCTTCACATTATGGGCTAGAGAGAAAAAGCTCTATTCATACAATCCCATTTTTATTGCTAAATCAATAAGTGATCCCATCCCTACAATAGAGTAGCTGGATTTTAGAATAAGTAACAGGACAGCCTAAGATCATTCTGTTCATTCTAAACTCAGTCACTAAAGTCACAGCTACTCAAGCATTAAAGCAGCAAGGGCTGCAAATATCTCAGACATGACATTCATACACACGACTCCAACACCTGTCAGCTTGCAGCTCCTCCAAGCTGATGCCCCTCTAAGGGTGACAGATCTTTTAGTGCTGCAGTGGCACAACTGTGTAATTCACATCTACTTTCTATTCATAACTGTGCTTCTGTCTTCTTTCAAACAGCCCTTTAGTCTTTAAAGTGTTTTTATTTTTTGGCAAGCTTTTTAAAGCCATCTTGGAATGGCTTAAGAATTGGTCTATTTAAAGACAAATCAGCAGAACTGTCTATCCTTAAACACGTCAGCTCTCTGTGAGGTTACAGCACTCTGACGTTAATGATATGAAGCAACCATGAGGGCACAATCCAAGAGAGACAGGAGAGGAGCTGAACAACACTGTTATCGTCAGATTCAGACAAATACACACACGCATGTGCATGCACACACACACACCTGCTGCCAGATTAGACAAGACTGTCCAAGAAGTCAGACGTCTCTGAGCAAACCCATGTTTTCTCCTACTCCCTCTGCCTGCCCCCTTTCAATCTGTCACTCTGTCTCACTCAGTAACAATTCAGTAACAATCTTCAGTAACACTTCATTTAAAACACTTTAGACACTGTTATTCTTCAAACTATTCAACATAAATGTAGGGGCTGTCTCAATTATTTGATAAAATAGATAAATATGTATATTGTTTACATAGATGAAGTTCTCCCACTAGTCTCACAGTAAAACAAAAAACATGTTATTTATATCACATTAAACAGTTGAACAGCTTCCTAGTTTAAATACACAAGTTGAAAATTAACATTTGCAAAAAAAGGGCCAACCACTTCTTTTCTTTCTCTATTATTTTCTCTTCCATCACTTGCACTTTATGCACTTCTCTCTGCTTTACATCAATCATCTTAGCCTGCCTCAAACCATGCTCTCCACCCAGTGTCTGGGCCCCTCATAGGGGCCTGATCTCACTCCAAAACACCTCAGCTATCACCATAGCAGGAGGGTATAACGTGAGAGATAAAGGGGGATCACCAAGTTCAGCCTCCAACTATGGTAAAGAGCACATTGTCTGATACTGTCAACATAAAAACAACCATGGGGTATTATGGTGTCACAGATTGGCATGTCTTTAAAAACACATTGACAGAAAAGGAGGAGATGGATGAACTTCAGAGAGGAATGGACTTGATTTTAAAAAAGGCACTTTGTTGTGGCACTTTTTTAAAGGTCATATGGTTGGTTTTAGGATATGAATTCATCAATAGGTTAACCTATCAAATTGTGATTATGAACATAATTTAAATAACACCCTCGTCGCCTGCTCTAGAGGAATCAGGCCTATGAATAGCAAAATTCAACAACATACTGGAAATTAAAACTATTAGGAAATTTATGGAGAAAAGACTGTAGCGTATTGGGTGTGAATAGAAGTTTTTCTGAAAGTCACAAGCATAAAGCTATAGACTAAAACACCTTTGATGTTTGATGTTATGAGGAAGAGAGAATATAATATACTATCATGATTAGGAGTGGATTTGGGTAGTTTTGGAAAACAAGATTACCCCCAAAGACAAACTGCAACAATGTCACTCCTGCTAAATGGCACGTGCTAATGACCGGAGACATGGCATTTCCTCCAATGGCCACAAACAGGCCCTCACACCATGTTGCCTGAGTGCTAGAAGCTAATTAGCTCTGGGTACTGAACAGAGTCTCCACTCATTAACAACTGTTAACTTCCAGAGGAGGGTGAAAGGCGCAGGCCAAGGCTGCAATCAATTCCCCCCCCACCAGTGGAAACTAGCAAAGGGCCTGGTGTAACACCTGAAACACCTGTCTTAGCATGTCACAGGATAACTAATTAGTGGTGCAGAAATATCCACCACCTGCAAGGTGAAGGCAATAGATCACTCTGTGATTAAAGGAACGGTGGAGTGATATTTTTGATTTTACATGATTTTCAACATAACCAAATAGTAGTGAGTCAACGACGCTTAGTGTCACTTCCTAAATTCTTGCACTGGAAGATTTGGGCGAGTGAGACACTCTGTCTAAAAGTGCCATAAACATAAACATGGACAATTTGTGAATAAGCAGGAAATGCCACTTTGGCTACACTGAATAGATATTTATTGCTAAATAGACGTTTTTTTCCATTTGATGACACTGAATCCTTCATTAGAATAAAATTTAACTATCAGCTCATTGCTACAGCAACACTAAACAGGGTAAAGAAAACTGGCAGAACCTTGCTGTAAGCATCAAAAACATGACAAATTCATATGTTGAAACTACTAATGAGTTGTCTTGTAGGTGTAAGCATGAAAGTGGCATTTTCAGACAGATTTACAGGTAATCTCACTTTTAACTATAATAAAATCAAATATATTTCATTTTGTATAGAAGATAAATACAGCAGAAAAAGAAAACTCCCTCACACAACCAGACTAGTTTGTACGAGGCAAACGGTGTAGGTGGTGTGGAAGTGGGAGAGAGCATTGTAAACTCAAAACATTGTATGTGGTTAACTTACAGTTTTTCCCTCTATTACTGTCACTGTTGTTTTTAGTACTATTTTTCCTACCACTACTATTTTATGTCCAGTTAACTGCTCCAGATCTTGGCCACTAAAGTGAATAATAATCTCATATAAGCAGAACACACAACTGATGATTCTGTATTCAAGGAGTCACGCAACACTGATATTTACAGCATACCTACACTACTCATAATATGTATATTGTTCTGTGGTTTTAACTTCTCAGCAAAATCAAATTAAATTCTGTAGAATCAGAAGGCTATTCAAAGGCAGGTTTATTTTCCATAGCACCCACTTTATTAGCCTGTTTAAATGTCAATGTCCTCTGCAATCCACACTCTAAATTTCAAGAGTTAGAGCTGCAAAACAGAAATTAAAATAGAAAGGAAGAAAAGAAAATCAAGAAATGCTGTTTTAATGATGGTAAAACAAATGGCAAACCCATCTGATAAGAACTTCAAACATACTGATTTCTGTCTGCATTGTTTGTATTGGGTTATAAAACCGAAAACAACACCCACACACATCCTGCTGGTGAGGATTCATGCACAAGTTGCATTTTTTTTAAAGATGCACAAACACTCAAAGTGAATTATCTTGGCCTTTAAAAAAAGAAGACTGTTCTAGATGCTCATGACACATTTCAGACAACCATCCCATTCAATACAGCTGCCTCTAACTATTATTGCAATGATTACCTTTAATTAGCCCAGCTAAAATGTGCCATTGCTTTTAATGTATTCTGTTTAATAGTCGAACTGATTCCACTCTCAACACCAGGTGAAGAGGCATCTCAGACGTTCAGTAATCTAACAGCTTCTCTCCCTCTTTATATCCTCTCACATCTTGTCTGTTTCTTTTTACAGAGAAGAGGCTTGTTTATCCCTGTATCTTAGCAACGGACACGGGGGAAACTTGAGTGTGCCCCTCAAAGTCTGTCCCACAAACGCATTAAGAGAAAAATGTAATTCCAGGTAGAAATGCTTGGAAGAGGAAAAACTGTACAATGAAGAAATGAGAAAGAAAGAGCAAGTCCAGCACTTCAGTCCGTGCTGGTGGGGTTTTTCCCCCAAAAGATATGTAATGAAATTGGCTGACCTTTCTTCATCTGATGGAAACTATGACAGACTTCATCTCTCAAATTATAAGATGTAGTGACCCTAAACTTCAGAGTAGAAATTCTGAAAAAGCTGGTTGGTGACCGAGAGAAAGATGATGTTCAGGGAAGGATCAGAAAGTGGGCTTGTACATTGTAATTGCTTTAAACAGCTCTGGGGATGGAGTGTTCTTAATGAATATGTACAGTGGGAGACTGAGAGATCAAGCGAGCAAGCGTGTGTGTGTGTGTGTGTGTGTGTGTGTGTGTGTGTGTGTGTGTAGAGGAATTAAGGTCAGGACTCCTGGGGTGAATCAACTGCCACTGTGTTTCCAGACAAACACATCAAAACAATTAAGTGTTTCAGGCCATATCCAACACACAGGAAGAGTGTGTGTGTGTGTGTGCTGAGACCCTTATATATGCTGACCATTTGAACCTGAAAGAGAGAGGCAGAGAAACAAAGAGGTGGAGATAGAGAGCTGCAGAGCGAGTAAAGAGGGAAGAAAGAGAGAGTCCCACACAGCAGCACATTGCTGCCTGATGACCCACCAGTCTTGCTCATTAACAGCTGTGAGCGTCATTATTACATTCCTTTCTCAGTAAATTGAATTAGGCCTCATCCAGAGAGCCGCCCGCAGGACTCGGCCTTCTACAGCTCGCCTGCTTCCAAAATTACACCTCATTAAACACACTTCTCACTTTATTAATGTTCCTCCCTTCCTTATTTATTATTATTCTTGCATGAGTTTGTGTGTGTGTTTTTATACACACATTTATATATCCATAGACATATATATATTTGGGGTGGAGCTAAACCTGAATACGGCATTTGGAAAGGCACAAATAACGTGTTTTTTGCAAACACGTTTTTTAGGCAAATACTACAAAATATTTGTATTGGGGAACCACCCCCCCGTCACATGCTCAAGTTCGGACGTTGATTCAGGGAAGCAGCGGACAGATTATATACAGGCACACACATACACATAGCACACAGCACACTTTGCGAACTGTATGTAGCTCGTCAACTTGTCCATTTCTCTCTCTCTGAAATAAAAAAGCTTTGTTTTTATTTTTTTTCAACCATTTTTGTAGAACATATATTCATATAGAACATATATCGTCTGACATGGACTCTCCACCAATGAGACCTGCCTAAAAAGAGAACAGGCTAATAACATCACTGAAGATAAAAGAGCTTGCTTAAAACAGAGCTAAAACTCCATCTAAACTAAAACTACTGGTCACATTTCTAATTGGCATAAGGCAAATAAATTAAGGTTTTACAAATTCAAGTATGTAAGAAAAGCTGCATTTTGAGCTCATCCCTATTTGTATATGATAACCCGCATTTTAAATTGCTGCAAACGCGTAGTGAATGTTAACGCTGGTGCACTGATGCAAATCTGTGAATTTTACCATCCCTAACACATACACGCGCACTCACTTGCACACACACTTGCGCGCGCGCGCACACACACACAAACACAAAATAGGAATATGGTTGCCAGTGCCTGGGACTCCCCAAGTAATAAATATTGTTTTCTCTCAGGCTTTATAAATGAGTGATAAAAGCGCACAGAACCCCCAGTGCACATGAAGAGCCAAATTCATTTATTCTGTTCAGTCTGGAGTCTAACTGCTTTCTGCCAAGATCAACCCTCCCTACACAAAGCAGACAACAGCACAGAAACAGAAACAGTGATGCATCATCTCCATCTCTCTCACTCGTCTCCTCTCTCGGGTCTCCCTCTTTCCCAATGATCTGCCGAAAACATCCACGCCTTCATGTCCTTTGTGATACTTTAGGCAAAGATACAGAAGAATTCATCATGTGTGTGCATATAAGATTTAATGTATTAAAATATTTTAAAACATATTATTGATGCACTTATAAAAAGACACATTTATCTGAACCCTTCTTAGTATTTGTTTACTGAAACAGGTATTGAATACTTTGGTTTAGAATAAGACAATGAAAACATTTTGTGTTGCCATCAATTACAGTGTTGACTGAACCGGAAACAGAACTACAAAAAACACAATGTATGGAAATATTTAAATGAATGATTTGTAGAGTGTAAGATGTTGTGACTAAATAAATTTTAATTATAATGCATTTACAATTATACATCAGAACAGCAAGTTGCTAGATATTTGTCTTTATTATCTAAGCACAAAAAATTAAATAATGTTCTCAGGCTTTTCATTCACCGAAATGTCTTGAAATTCACTCTTATAAGTTTTAGCATTTTACAATGAGAAGACAACAAATGCAGGTGTGACTAATTATAGTTCCTTTTTACTCTGTGACTGCTTTTACAGTAAAATAGCACAATTTAGTATATATGATTGAGCAGCAAGAGCGTTATTAAAAAGTTTGATTACATTCAATTACATTCATTATCATAGTTTTTTAAGCTAATGAAGAGAAAATTGAACAGATGGGTTATTGGTTGGGCCAAGATAAATAAATAAATATTTAAAAATAATGCTTTATAGTTATGTACTGATCTGACATTTATCATGATAAGTATCAGTATCAATATGACATGAACTTTAACATAATAACATTCACCAACCCCCAACTTCAAGCAGCTGCCACCATAGATAATACTTCTAAACAAATGAGACAGCAATGTTAAATTTGGCCACTTTTTTTTATTAAGGGATATAATTAAAATATAATAACTGCAGCTAAATGTTTGTTTAATTCTGATCAGCCCATAAGTGAATTTTAGTCCATTTGTAAAAACTAAATTCCTGCAACTGTGGGACGTGACTGGTTTGCCTTACATGATCTGCTCGATTTAGGTCTTTAAACAACACTTCTATTGAGTCAAATATAAATATATATAAATATATATATATTTTTTTTAATTAATTTATTTATTTTTGGTCAAGGCACAGCGCTTGACCTGGTCATGGTCATTCTAAAACCTTCTATTACCATTTATTTTGACAACTTTTGTGCTTAGGATTGATGTCTTGCAGCACCATGAACAGACCTAACATTAACATTTAGTATAAATTAGTATCATTTTGGTATAATTCAGAAATTTTTGTTCTATAAATGATGGTCAGCCTTCCTGAGATAAACATGTCCAAACCACGATCCTTCCACCTCTCTGTTGCACTGATTCTTATGCTGGAATGCAATATTTTCCCTTACCAAAGAATTGTATTTTGGTCTCATTCATGCATAAAACATTTTTCCAATAGCCTTCTGATCTTAAGCAACCTGTAGATAGGCCGCAATGTTCTTTTTGGAAAGCAATATCTTGCAGGTATGGAATTTCAGGAATAATAATAGTTGGGTTCTCTAGCTAAATATATATATATAATTCACTATAATAATGTAAGTGACAAATGACCTCCCATCACATTTCGCTTTTCTGAATGTGGGCATCATCAAACACTGTCTACCGGCATGTGTGTGATTGCTAAGAGTGAGATATTGTGTATAAACATTTACACTCAATTATGTTCATAGCATATAGTGAATCATGAAAACCGCAATATTTTCTTTTTGCAGTATAACCCACATGTAGAAAGATCAGGTAGCCTGGACTGAAAGATCAGAGCCCAAATATCTGTGTCACTGTTATGTGTCAGGCTTAACCCTTGATAATAACTAAGCATTATAGTAAACACAAAGTTTCTGCATTTTAGTGAATGCAAAGTGTGTTTTGCTGCAGAAAAAAACACCACTATACAAGAAGACAGGTTTATCACACGTTTTTTGAACAAGAATGTGCCACACAGCTTCAGGGTCAAACACCATTTCATTCGAGTTTTGAGAGCCTGAGCACAGAGTCAAACGATACACACACAAGGTCAGGCATCTCCGACCTACAAATAGTCTGGACACTCATGCGAGGACAGCTTTGTCTTGTGAAAATGTGTCAACATCCCTCGTCTTGTGTGAGTTTGTGTGTGTATTGTTGCAAAGGCCCTGCTGGAACCAGTGGTCACATGTATCCTCGTGGCTGGGTAAACTCAGAATAACAATGGCTCAAGCCTCTGTGCAGCTGCTCCACCCACACACTCATCTCAGTGAGCCACTGTCCAGGCAGTTTTTCTGTCTCCATCTGCCTGCTGTTATGATTTCTGTCTACAGCATAAACCTCACTGCTACCATGCAAAACATACACTCACACGCACACAGATACCATTTCCATAAAATGCTTAGAATTTAGTGGAAGTAATTGAAAATAATCCATTATACAAGTAGCCACAATCATCACCAACTTGCTCAGTGTTGACTAGGATCAGTACAATTACTGTTCTAACCAAGCAGTCAAACATTCATTCAATACAGCCAAGCCATTATTAGCGCATCTTGAGTTAATTTAATAAGGAGATTGCAATCTGGATGGATTATGATTCCACAATAAGTCTCCATACTATTTTCTGAGGTATGTTTGTTATGAATTGACCAACAGAAAGCAGACATTCCATAATAAAAAGAAATATAACCAAAAGCTAGGAGTTTGACAAATGCTGACGGCTGACAATATCCTCTCATGCTCAGAAAATAATAATTATAAAGATAATTACACTCATATTGCCCTGGACCACACACACAAAAACAGCCAGTGAAAATAAAAAAGAAGCAACTCACAATAATATTGGTCAGTAAACCACTGTTTAACTAGATGTAACGAAGTTTATTTCATTTTTTATTATAATATTTTATTCCCTCTGTGACAAAATCATTTCAGCTCTCTGCTGGAGCTTTTAGCTTTTACAATCTGCTGGCTTTGCAACTCTGTAAAACACTGTCTATGAGGGTGCACTGCCCCCTTAAGATCATCCATATAATAAGTGTGTGAGAGTGTGTGTGTAGTTGTGTAAACTTCATTGTCAATATCAATGGGCAGCTTGTTGCATGACTGATTGAATGTGACCATACATCTGATCAAATATTTACCATAAACAAAATGTACCGTACAACTAAACACTCACTGATCAATTACATACTCACTTTACCTTAAGAATGTACTCTATAGTTTACAATTACAGACAGTAGGTCAATGTGTGCAGCGCTCTTACCAGTTCAACAGTGTTGTTGTTTGTTACTATTTTTGCACACATCCATGTCCTGCAACACTGAGCGTGCTCTACCCCCTAAAATAACTAAAACGGCTCTGTGTTCAGACAAAAACACTGATACAGGTCACTGTAGAGCAGGGGATTTAAAAAAATAGGCAACAAATGCACAGACCTAAAGTTGCCTAATCATTTCATTAATTTGCTCATAGCTCCTCAGATAAATAAGTTCTCACAGAAACATTTTGTCTAATTATTAACAATTTCTCCTGACCATTACACAGTAATGTTCCAAACACATCATGTTTGTGTAAACAGAGTTATTTGTTATTTGTGTACACATAAACCAGAATACTGAAACACTCAACAGGGAAGTACACATCCGTAAACAGCTGGACTATTGTGGTTCAATGTGGAATTCCAGTTGTTAAAGTCATTCAATCAGGACAAAACACTTAAAGGTTAAAGCATGAAAGCCAGTATGTACCGGTTTACCTCACAAGGTATGTGTACCAGCAACAAAAATTATATGATTTCAACCAATCGTCTACAGCCAATTTGTCAAACAAGCATTGTTTTAACTCCAGATGCAGAACAGGTAACATTATACTGTTCCACATAAAAGCAGTGCTGGGATACAGCACAAACACTTTGAGGGAGGGAGAGTAACAGGAGAGAGATGTGAGAAAGAAAGAAAGAAAGAAAGAGAGAGAGAGAGACATGAAGGTGGGAGAAGAGTCACTACCTAGACAACACTGCAAATATTTGAAAGTTTATAAATATTATACATACAATCAGAGATTGAATTTATTGTTAAACTGAGATAGACACTCCAAATGGTTCTGAATTTAAGATTGAATAACTGGTCATCTGCATTTGTGTTATTTTTGATTAAGTTTTTAGTGTTAACATATTTAGTGTTGACATACATTAACTTATTTCTTGTTATTCTTTATTTTATTTAGCTGTTTATTACAGCATTTCCTCCTGCCTTATAAAGAAAGAAAACAAAAAGATTGGATTTGTAAAAAAAACATCATATTTTTAAAAATATATATATATACATCATATTGAATATAATGTAATAAACTTTGGACTTATAAGCAACAATTGTTAGATTGCTCAGACTAACCCAACAAACTATTTTAACAGGATAAATTAAACATTTGCAAAATCTGTGGGTCTGGGTAAATAAATGTAATTTTTCTTAAAAATATTTATAGCATTTTGAAAAAGAGCTCTTCAAATACAGCTGCATTACCAAGGCCCTGTTGTTGTTGGTGTGGGTATCATCCTTTTCATTAAAGAACAGAAAAGATTTCTGAAAATGTATATTCAATTAATATTGTTTGTCAAAAACAAATCCACCAATCAAAATAATCATGACAGTCTTAAGAAGTAAAGTAAATGAAGGCCTGCTTTATCAACATATTAGAGTTAAAGCGATAGTTCACCCAAAAATGAAAATTTGATGTTTATTTGCTTACCCCCAGGGCATCCAAGTCGAAGG
>JBBKCR010000006.1:15315980-15332988 GCA_037577295.1 Ladigesia roloffi | reverse complement strand
GTGTGTGTGTGTGTGTGTGTGTGTGTGTGTGTGTGTGTGTGTGTGTGTGTGTGTGTGTGTGTGTGTGTGTGGGACATCATTGTGCACAGGTGCAAGCGAGTGTGCACGGCTGCACATGGGAAGCCCATGGCATCAGGAGCAATGTACTCCCATATCTCCCCCCATCCGCCTCATCCTGGGACCACAACATACTCGAGAAGACAGTTGCTGTTTGAATCAAAACAGTCCTGCACACACGGGGACACACATAGCAGAGTGAATCTACAACATGGGAGAACACACACAAATATGTTAGCCAGCTGGGATTGGGCCCTGGCCAACACTGCCAACCAAAGGTCCCTGTTCTCCATTCAGTTAACTTGCCCTATTTTCCTCGCAGTAGAAGGCTCCATAGATGGTGCTTAGGAGGAAACCAGGAAACATGCTCTCTGCATGCTACAAGCCATTCCAGCTATTATTTCAAAAGAGAGAATCGTTCTTATTAAGCAGAATGGGCCAAGTTGATCTGGAAGGGGCCTCCCATGGTGCTCATACTACATAGTGTGAAGGATGAGACTTTGAGACGCTCCCCTGAAGCAGGAAAACTTAACAGCTTTCTTTTATTCTTCACTTCCATTCGTTTATATAGGTGACCCTGTTTGATGGTTATACTTGCACTGCATTAACACATACAAAAATAAATTCTGCTTAAGAAACATCTACCACCAAGTGAACAGTCAGCTCTTGAATAATACACAATCTTTTTTTTTAGTCTATTTATTAATATACACTGCTAAAAGAAAATTAAACACTTAAACAACCCTACATAACTCCAAGTCAATCACACTTCTGTGAAATCAGACTGTCCACTTCGGAAGCAGCACTGACTGAATCAATTTCATAGGCTTTTATTATAGGCAAATAGCAAGACATCCCCAATAAAGGAGCGGTTCTGCAGGTGGTGACCACAAACCACACCTCAGTTCCTATGCTTCTGGGCTATGTTTCGGGCAATTTTTACCGCTGGTGTTGCTTTCACTCTAGTGATATCATGACACAGAGTCTACAACCGACACAAGAGGCTCAGATAGAGCAGATCATCCAGGAGGGCACATCAATGCAAGCTGTGGCTAGAAGGTTTGCTGTGTCTGTCAGCGTAGTGTCAAGAGTATGGAGGCACTACCAGGAGACAGACCAGTACATCAGGAGACATGGAGGAGGCCACAGGAGGGCAACAACCAGCAGCACCGCAACCTCTGCCTTTGTGCAGGGAGGAACAGGAGGAGTACTGGCAGAGCCCTGCAAAATTACTTTTCACCCTATAAGACAATTTTAAAGGAGGAAAACATAACGTCATGTCTCGTTTTAGTCAACGAAAATTAAGAGACACTTTTGCACAGTTAAACCACATTTAGTCTCGTTCTTATTCGTCAACAAAAATACGTCAACAAAAATACATTATAAATACATTATAGATTTCGGTTTGTTATCGTCACCAGCATTACCGTCCCATCTCATCTCGTTTTTGTGACGAGGGTCAGAGACATCTCCACAGCACGCAGTACATGCCACAAATCCAGGCTGCAGCACACACAGCATGAAAAGAGGACGGCGAGCAAGTACCACAGTTAGGTGCAGTTTTAATGCAGGCAAAATGTATATTCGTCATATAAGACGCACCAACTTTTCTCCCCCAGTTTTGGCGAAGAGAAAGTGCGTCTTATACGGCGAAAAATTCGGTACATCCAGTGGGCCAAAAACGACTCCATGAAGGTGGCATGAGGGCTTGATGTCCACAGGTAGGAGTTGTGCTTACAGCCCAACACCGTCCAGTATGTTTGGCATTTGCCAGAAAACATCAAATTTGGCAAATTCACCACAGACACCCTGTGCTCTTCACAGAAAAAATCAGGTTCACACTGAGCCCATGTGAAGGATATGAAGATTGGAGATGCCGTGGAGAATGATTTGCTGCCTGCAACATCCTCCAACATGACCTGTTTGGCAGTGGGTTAGTAATGGTGTGGGGTGGCATTATAGGGGGGTCATACAGGCACATAGAGGACACACACACTACAGAGACTCATTTTGACTTGTTTTAAGGACATTACATCCAAGTTGAATCAGTCTGTCGTATTTTTTTCCACTTAAATTTTGAGTGTGACTCCAAACCCAGAACCCCATGGGTTGATAAATTTGATTTCCATTGATTATTTTCTGTGTGATTTTGTTGTCAGCACACTCAAATATGTAAAGTACTAATTATTTAATAAGAATAATTCATTCATTTATATCTAGCATGTCTTTTTGTGTTTTATTGTTTTTTGAGCAGTGTATTTTTCCTTTCTTTTACTAACTTTCTTTAGGAAATCCTAGGTTATCTATTTTAGAAATTTGCACAGCCTTAGGTGTGGTTTGGGATATATTTCACTGTAAATTGTACTTGTATACCTATCTATGTGACAAATAAAGTATCTTGAAGCCTGTGTGTTGCAAGAAGGAAAAAGCTTTAGGATCAGAGTAATTTTGAAAAGACCAAATTAGGATTGTGGATGGCTGGGTCAGAGCGCCACAAAACTGGCAGTTCTTGTGAGGTGTTTCTAGTCCAGAGACGTTGGTACCCACCAAAATTGGAGAAGGAATAACAGGGTAATGATCACAGAATTCTCTCTGCTGCACATATAATGAAAGCTAGCCCAACAGGAAAGATCCTAAGAGGAGCTAGCGTGGCGGCTCCTGCTCAGGTCTCACCATAGCTGATCAACCGTCTCCATGTCCTTCGTAAGAGGTATTGTAACACAAATTGCTAAAATGTTAATACTGGTGTTGATCAAAGGGGTCAGAACCCACACTGCCTCTTGGCTTGCTGTGAAGGAAGCTGAACAGCTGCAGACCAGTCAGAGTGCCCATGCCAATGCCAAACCAGTCAGAGTGCCCATGCCAATGCCAAACCAGAGTGCCCCTGTCCAATGTCAAAAGTGACTAAACTAAAACATGTTAGAATCAGATCTGAGCATTACAAAAAGGTCGCTTTGTCTGATTAATCACAAATTTCTTTACATCATGTAAATGTCTAGGTGTGTGTCTCACCCACCTGGGGAAGCCACGGCACCAAGATTAGTTATCAGAAGAAGGTAAGCTGGCAGAGGCAGTAGAATGCTTTTGGCAATATGTTGATGGAAAACTTTGGATCTTGGGATTCATATGTTTGTCACTTTGACACAAACTCCCTACCTACGCATTGTTGCAGACCAAGTACACCCCTTAATGTCAGCAAAATTCCCTAATGGCAGTGGCCACTTTCAGCAGGATAATGCACCCTGCCACATGAGGGGGGTGGGTGGGATGTATTCATGAGAAAAAGGCATCTCGGCATTGACCCCTACGTTAGTACATTCCGAGGTCACCCAAGGGAGAGACAAACCTGAGATTAGGCCGTCCCTCTCTTTTCATCTCTGTGCATATGACATCAGCCTTCCTCCTCAGCCCTTTTAAAATTCATGAATTTCTCCAGCAGGCAACACTAGCCATCAGCCATAATTTACAGCAATAATAAAAACGGATTAAAGTTGTACTTTATGAAAGCTCTTTGTCCCCCATTTGATTGCAAGTCTGGCACTGCTATTACTCCCTGGTGTCCCCTCGCCAGAGCCGAGGCCCAACTCCATTGGCAGACAATGTCAATTTGTTTATGTGATATACAGTGGTTGGTGTCCTGAAAAACCTCTCACATAAATCAAACATGTAGGTGGAAGTGTATGCATGCAGGCTGTTGATCCTGGCCAACTCTGCCCATAAACCTGCAGCAAGGTCTTGCTCTGTATATTAACACTAGAGCAGTACAGGCTGATACATGAAGACAGGAGAGGGGATCTCATCTTGGTTCTAATATTGATCTGGAGTATGCATGTTAAGAACATGTCCTGCTCATGTCACAAAACACTGCCACGGCCACATTCTGCTCAATTTAACAGCAACTAATTTACCTGATTCCTCCTAGAGCAAGGAGCAACATTTCAGATTAGCCGCATTCTTTTTCGCTCGAGTCCATCCAATGAGTATAAGGCCTGTTTCAGACATATTATACATGGCGTGAGCACCATGACTGCTTCACATTCATAACTTGCAAGGACAGAACAATATTAGCACCAATCACTTGATACATATTTTTCTAACCAATATCATGATTGTTATGTAAACTGCAATTATTCTCTAAAGGCAATTTACTGTTCTCTTATTAAAAAAACACAGCTACTAATATTATTAATAAATAGCTAATTGTGGCTGTGCTGTTTTGTGCAGATGTGGTTGCTTCGTATTACTCATCTAAAGATCGATGACAGATTTCCAGCCATGTTTTATTAAATTACATTTTCCCCACTTACACTTAAAGCAGTGCCGATAACAAGGAATTCTGCTGTAAAAAAAAATTGAAGGTCACAAGATAATAGCATTATTCAAACAGTTAATTGCGAAAAGAAATGTGTAACAAGAAGTGTTAAACGATGGTTTTATTTGATTTCCACTATTAATTATAGAACTGATTCAATTAAATGAAAAGAACCTTGTCAGGCATTAAAGATTACATAAAATAAATACATTGTAGGGCTGAAAAATTGAGTTTTCTCTTCTGTGTGAGTGATGAGTGAGTGGAGAATGGAAGTGATCAAAACCTCAAGTGATTACAGAACGCTTTGAGCGCAGAGGAAATTACTGCTGCTTCACTTCATTTACATACTCGGTCAGTGACAGCTCGGCAGCAAACAGTCAAGTGAGAACTCTTTTTAGTATATACCATCTCTAAAGCATAAACCTAATATTTTATTCATGACATTTCAATTTGCACTACTCTTCAACCACTGTTCATATAACTGTACGTCGTTCCTGCCTTATAAAATCTGACACACTAACCTACTCAAAAACTGAATGTGCATCATTTCTGGCTCAAAATCAACATCAAATATGAACTGGACAAACTTAAAAACCCAGGAGAGGATGTCTGCAGTGCAAGAATCACCTGAATACTCTATTATTTGATAAAACAACACTTGGCTTGCCTGTTGTGTAATGACATTTCCACTTAGAATGGCGAGAACAGGAAAAACAGAAAATACTAAGCGCAGCGTCACTACAGAATGGCAGTCGCACCATGACTGCCTAATGTTTTCTGACAACTGTGTGTCAGAATGTGGCCCGATTCTTTATAGTAAGTGAAAAAGCCTTGCACCATAGACTTCATTCAATAACATTTGCAAACACAGACCTACAGGTATATCTATGCCAAATATTGAAATGTTTTGTGCATTTATTTTTTGGCACCACATTAAAATGATGAGAGGTGATTTTCCCCAAGAAATGTACACAGTAGGAAAGTTCTGAAAAGAACAAGTGTTGCGCCTGGGTGTCAGAGATTAGCAACTAGGCAATCTTTGAACTCTGTTTCCCTTACGTGCACCGTTTCCACACCATTTAAGTCAGGATGTTATTTCCACAGTCGTTTCAGAAAGCAAGCTGCAATTAGATTTTACATCTCCAAAGACAGAGTAGAATCTTCAGAGAGCATGTTAATGACTTGATTACAGACTGGAAGACTAAGAGGCCTCAGAAATACCTGGGTGGCTTTTCTCTCCACTTTTCAGTCATTTCAGTTCCTTCCTTCAAGAAAAACTGTTCTGAGGGTATAAAGCCAGTCACACTCTTGAGCTGTTTCTACAAGACTCAGATTTTTTCATATGCATTGAAGCTCCCTCCAGTTTGCTGGGTTAAAGCTCATGAACATGTACTTAAACCTGCTTTAGTATGTGCCTGCAATTATCCCAATGGTGGCAATTTCCAAAATGTAAAGTGTCCCTATGCACTCATGATGAATGGTCCACCAGCATGAAGTCAGCTTCCAACCTCTTGTACGCGTTCTCCGAGATTCATTTTGTCCCTGTGTTTCTTCCCATCTGAACATTAGAATGAAGTGTTTGTAAGCAAGACCTGATGGGGTCTGCGTAGAGTTGCTCCACAGGTTCCCAATAGAGCATGACCCACTTTTTGTGCTACCCTGCACTCCCACTATTCTCACCCTAACAGTATCCCATCCCCCCAGACCTCATCTCTCATCCAGTTGCACAGATCATCCTATGACCTTGGGAAAGACAGGAGTAGCAGGCAAAAAAGGTTGGTGAGGGTGCAGCAATTCAGAAAACAAAGTCAAGGATGTCCTGACCCGTAATGCTTCATACTTACAGCATATTAAAGCTAATAAGCCCATTTCTCCTCATGCTGGGGCATATGGGATTAAGTGGCGAAAAAGCGCTGGGTCAGGAAATCAGAAATGCTCATGCCCATAGACTGCAATAAAGCTTAATTAACATTTTTCAGCAGCCCAATGATGCCTAAAACTAGGTCATTACTGAGTTAAGTCATTAAACCAATAAATGTTGACTCTGACAATCTCGGTGTCAAGGCCTATTCACTTTCTCTGGCTGGAACAAAAGGCATACGCTCCACCAAAGGCATCTTGTGTTTCATGCAGTTTCTCACATTTGTTCATCTGAAAACCATAACAAAAGGTGATGTGTTTTGTCTCAGTATACCATGTAGCTAGAAACCGTTTAACAAGATCGAGGAGTTTCATTTGTGTGAGGAGGCTTTCCAGGCGGTGAGAGCGTTCCAGGTTGCTGTTCCCATTTTCAGAATTTATTTAGAGCGTACGCAATTAATGCACTAGACCAGATGCCTGCTACAGTGCTGTTTGCCAACTTAAAATTATTTTTCCAGTCAATGAAAAAAAATGAGCCTAGAAGTTAGCAAACTTGGACGAATTGCAAACAAATGAGAACCATGTGGGAAATTTTCCTCAGATACTTAAAATAAACATACTTCTGAACAGATGGGATTAGGGCCCATGTGTGACATATGTTATTAAGCTTGGCTATCCAGGAGTCAATTCACAAGGTTGCTTGGAAAATGTCACTCAAAAAAACTAGTCTAATTCACTGATGACGGGATGATCCTCAAGAGACTACACAGACCATGGAGAGCATGTAAAACACTAACTGTATGAACAAGAAGCATAACAATATAAATCAGTGTTTAAATACACACTACAACAAATCACTGTGTAAAGCACATAAAAAGTTAACCATCTGAATCTGATCTGCATAAGTAAGAAATGTTTATTTGACAAGAACAATGGACAGTTTATTATCTGCACTAGATTCTCTGAATTAAAAAAATACCCTCGACTGTCCAGTGCAGTCCTGAAACCAGTTACAGGTCATATTCAGTGTGATATTCATAACCACCTCACCAGCAACTCTTCAGTTAGAGTCCTTCTTTTCTTTCTGTAATGGACAACCAAAAGGCCCCATATCGTATACACAAAGATAGAAAGGCTTGATACATTACATGTGCAATAAATGTGTGCAACAACTAAGTGAGGTTTGTGCACTGCACCCAGAGCAGTTATGTTTCAGGGAGAAACACAGCAGTCCTTGCTGTGTGGGGCCGTGCCTGCCTGTGGCAGAGGTGCCGAGTGAACAGCTCTCTAATGATTGTTGATTGCAGTTGTGCCCATGGCTCAGTGGCTGGCCCACTTAGACAAACTGGCTGTGACAGCCGTAGGCCTGCGCTGCCGGGGCGGCCAAGCCGTTGAGGCAGAGTAGCGGTGGAGGCAGGCTGGAGAAGGGGCTGGCAAACCTCATCTCTGATAGTTTCGCATCTGGCTAGAAGCCCCCATCACAACCAGAGCAGCCCCTGCACATCCATCATCCACCCTCTTGCCCCTCAGCATATCAGCCTACACAAATGCAACAGCTGTCAGTCAAAGTGTTCCTTATACACACAACTATAATCACTCCGAGGCAACTGTTACGGTGCAGGACAAAAGACCAGCTCATCTATAAACATAGAAAAAGAGTGACAACAGTACTTTTCTCTACATTCTTGTTTCACACTTAATCATGCATTTCCAAAGAGAATAAATTAGAGTCCCAGTGAACAAGGAGTGGACAATTGGCATCAAAGATTCCCATGTCCTTTTTAAGAGATTCACATAATGGCCCTTATAACCCTGGAGAGATTTCAAGTATTTGCAAGTCCAGCCTGCGACGGTGTTTCAGAGCATTGCTGTGATTGCAAACATGCAGACTAGCCTAAAATACAAACTGAGGTGTTTTTACAACATTAAATATCATTACATTCACTTGTGGAATTAAAATGTAAGTAATAGCACATCACTTCTGATGGCATTAGTTAAATAGCTTGGGATTTTCTCAATGAGAGTTGCAAAGTTTGGCATTTATATGTTTCTCAACTATCCCCTAATCACACTATAAATCATTACTACAAGCTGTATAGTGTATAGCAGACGTGTAGGCGCAAGTCACATGACCTAATATATACTAATCACAAATATGACTACAAAGTCGACTAAAATCAAAAAATGACTTGCGACACCAATGGCTCTGACCTTCACATCTCAAAAAGACACCAGGCTGAATGTGAAAGAATTGCTGAAAGGCATTTTTCCATAAATGTCCTGCATTTCCTGAAGTCTAATGCATTTTTCTGAAGAAGTTCTTTACAGTTGTTCATTAAAAACAAATCAAAAACTCAGTTAATCAATTTTACAATTTTCAGTGAATCAATTTAATCAGACAAAGAAGGACAAATGAGACAAACTAAAGTACTGACCCACTGTGTAAAGCTACCATGGCAAGATTGTCTAGAAAATGGCACTATATTCAGTGTGTCAAAATACAGCATAAACAATGAATGCTGGGAGGTCAAAGCCTCAAATTTCAGTTACAGGCTGAGGAACACCAACACTTCACCACATGTGAAAGCAGGCTAAAAAACACAATTACCAGTGAGCACAGTATTTTTAAATTACAAACCTATACAACTTTAGCTACAAAGCAATATCAAACATGGTGAAAATAAGTTTGCACAAGGAGGGAACTGTGATGCTACAGCTTACAGTGAGTCAATCTTTCTGTTGGTGTTTAAGTGACTAGGAGTGGCACAAAAGGCTACTTTGTCAAAACAGATTTCTACCACACTTGGCTTGTTTTATAGCAGTTGAATATTTAAAGAATACAAGTCTGAAATTAGTAATGGATTCATGGGAGGCTGTGACAACAGCCGATTTACATAGTCAGAAGAGTAAGGGACAATAAATCAAATAAAACCTTGATTTTCCAGCAAAGGCTCCTGACAAGCCATCGCTATTCAGAGCAATGGTGACTGAAAATGCATTTCCAGGGTCTCTGCACCAATGCTGTTGTGCTAGGAGAACTAATGCCATCACTGACAAAACTATCTGCCTCCCTGTGGCGATCAGAAAGCAGCTTATATATGGGGCCTTTGTCCCAAACCCAAAAAACAGCTGAGAGCAGAGAGCATTGCTCCAGCAAAACCCTTCATTTCTTACTCAGCTTGCATAAATCATTCCAGGCTAAATCTGCACACCAGCCAGGGTATGACAGCCTAACATTAAGCGAGGTCTCCTCTAAACATTTCATACTTTAAAGCTTGAACTGATGCCACTGTGAAACTCTTACTTTGAAAAAATAAATGTGTTCGTTTGGATTAAAGTAAAGCAGAAATGATGAACGCTACATGATATTTTCAACCACAGTCTAAAATGAAATGCACTCAAGTCATAATATAGAGCCTGAAATTATCCGGGAGCTTAGAAGGCACAATAGATGAAACCTGGCCCAAGATAAATAGCGCTTTGATATTTAAATGTTTTACGTAGATCACATAGGATCTTGACATTTACCAGAAGATTTGCTAAAAACAACCCATAATACATAGAAATGAAAATAGAAATGTTTAAAAGATCAGCATTCCAGCTTGTCTGCAAAGAACAAAAATGTTCCCTAGCAGAATCTAAATGACAGGCAAGGTTCAAAAGATCAGAATAAAAGCAGCCCAGGGCCACATCAGAGCAGGGCTTTCAGGATTAATCCCTTAAAATGTATTAGGTACCAGCACTTAACGATTTATTCAAACAAATCACTAACCACAACTCACACTCTCAAAAAATACCTGCATGCAAAGTACTCATCTGGTGCGCATCCATGACACCATAATGAACATGAAGAAGCTACTTAGAGAATGCAACGAAGGCAAAATCGAAGAGAGCCGAGAGCCATCATTACTAACTCACTCAATTGTTCTAATATCAACAGCACCTCCACGCTAGATCCAACAGTGCTCGCTCCAGCCTATTTTAAAACAGTAATATTTGAAGTAAGGCATGCATATAGCCTTTTTTAGCTAAATGTGCAGATTTTCAGCAAGCACTAAACAAAACTTCAGAGCAAGATGGATGAAAGTTGTAGTTACAATAATATTGTTATGGCTAAATAAAGTAATAATATTTTGACTAATTATAATCAGAAATCTTTATTGATCCTGGAAGAAACTGCATATGTGATGACTGACAGACACAGAGACAGAAGAACAATATAAAAGTCAATAAGAATCTATAGAAAGAAAACAACTACAACACGAACAGACTATGCTACATCCAGAAATGCTTTGTATTATAAAGGTAGTCTGTGTTAGTTAGCTACAAGCTGTCAAAGGGATCGTTGGTAGCCAGCAAGCTAATGTGTAGGAATGTGGAACATTTGAAGAGCTATTAATTCTATTGAATGCCAAGGACTTTAAGTTACTTGCATTGACACTTATCTATATAGGCATGTGTCATAGAATGCACAGTAAACAGAACAACAAACTTGGCATAGCATAATGTGACCTCAGCGGAGCAGCAATCAGGTGTCCAAGCAGAGAGAGGGCAAATTATATGATCGCTGAATCACAAGACAGAGAACCATTTGAAGATAAATAACATTTTACAGATAGACCAAATCATGTGGGGGCAAGAGATGAAAACATGATGTAACTTATTTTTATGATATTATGAATGAGCCTACATAATTTCAGATTGGCCATTCACACAGTAATGTATTTTATAGGCTATTGGTGGCTGTTTTGAGTGAGCCAAACAGAAGGAGGACGGTGAGAAAAGAGACCCGTCACTGAGGGCTCTACATATTCCCAAAGCCAATAGGCTACGTTCTGTTCAGATCCTAAAATTACATTGTTTATTTTTTAAACAATCTTTAATCACCTCGCTCTGTCTAAATCTGCACAACACATATTTCTTCTAATGTATTTAATATTGTACAATCAGAAGTGTATTTCTTTTTTCGACAACAAACATTGGATAAGACATCATACCCATATAAAGCCATACACGAAGATATTTCATGACCTAAAGCCCTGGAAGTGCTTTTATGATGGCAAAGCCTATAATTCAGCCACTTCACCCTCTAAGGCCTCAGACTGAGAAACAATGTTAAACATAAAGCGTTATCAAACAAGAACAATGTCAAACAAGAAGCGTTGTTAGCAGCTTCATGGACAAACTTCAGCAGCTACATGCCAAGTGCTGGGGATGAAATGGAGATGAGATTATTAGCATGAAGGGCAAACAGGTCCCGGGAGGCATAACCCACTCTTTTATTTAGTCTGTGATAGAAGTAATCTGGTTACAAGACATGCACCATGATTGTTACAAAGCATGCAACTCTGACTAGCATGCTTTAGACTAATGAAGACCGCTCTGTTCAGGAAATGAGAGAGACAGCCAGAAGAGCAAGCACACAGGACAATAGAAGAGAGGAGAAAGCGTATCTTCCAGATCCTCTTTTGAGAGTCTATGTCCTATTTTACACAAAGACATTGTAATTTACATCATCTTTCAAAGACACACATGGAACAGATCTGTTCTGATCTCCTGAACTTACAGAACATCTTTGACCTAAGACAAAACTTGTGCTCTGACAACTGTATTCATTGTTTTGCAAGACTCAGTGCTTTGGGATGACTGTCTTTCAACACAAATGTGGGAGAGAAATCAACTGTCAAGCCTTTGATAAAACATCAAACTTGCTGATGTCTGTAGGCAAGCAACAATAACATGCATGGCAAATATTTACAGGTCATTTCAAAGCCATTACAAACGTGATTATGTTTTTGTTTGCAAAGTGCCGACAAGCTTTTATTCGTGGAGAAGGGAGGTTTTGAATGAAAGGTGCTCCTGTCAGTTGGCTCGGCAAACAGAATGAGTGTTAAATAAAGACACCAGCTGTTGGCCAGTGGAGCGGTCGGAGGGTGCGCCAGGGGCAGGACACTGCAGGGCCATTAGCATATGTCAGGACTCGCTGGATTCCTGCCCCATAGGCTTTGTCCTTCATCTCGATTGGGCCATCAAAATAATCAGTTCAAAGCGACTTCAATTGCCAGAGATAACCATTCCCATCTTAAACAGCATCCATGCATAGTTTATAAGGCTGTCAGCTTCCCCCACCACCCCCCAATACATATATCTCGCTTTTGATTTCCGAGCACTACACGTCCAATGACACTGGGGGACTGAAACATAATGGTGGTCCAACACCTGGACACATAAAAGATTTGGCAAAGCTGCAATGGAAGACTTTCAAGCCTAATCCTCTACAACAGCACTCTTTCTCAGCTTCAACAATGTATGCCATTTTCATATGCATGATTTATAACTAGGGATTCCACAATACTCCCTTACACATCTGTGCTCATTGCATCCTCTGATAATGGCCAGTATGTCTTTGCTCGGCATTGGCTTCTCTAGGGATGTAACCATTTTCACTATATAAGAATTGTAATTTAACAATAAATAAACATTTATGCCATAAAAATAACAAATATTTTTCCTATATGCAGGTACCTTAATAGAGGAGGCCCACCAAAAAACTCATTTGTCCACATGTTTTTTTACTGATTTATCTGTATTTTGTGCCTTAAATATTACAAACAAAGACTTACAAAATGTTGCAGTTTAGACTTTATAAAACTGTCATCCTTTCCACGTATAGTCTTTTAAGAATGCAATCTGTTCAAATGAAATGCAATATATAATTGCTCATGTCCTGACATTCTCAAAAGCACAGGATCAAAATATTGCAAGATAATATATAAAGTATTTGATTGTGTGCCTTATACAAATATTCTGATTATTTAGATGGCTTTAGATATCTTTATTCGAATAAACATGGACCATCAACCATTTCTAGTTGACAGCAGAAATGATGAAACCCAGAAAGATGTTTACTGGGTTTAGTGAGGGGAGGGGATTTAATCCATGATACAGAAAAGGGCACGCAGCAACGGGTCTGGGGGCAACTTGCACCACGGTAAATCACCAGTTCCCAGCATGCTCTCTGATCACCTCTTCAGCAAAGCACCAAGATTGTAATAACTGGCGATAACATTACCAGCAGGTGCGAGATAGGCTCATCTTTCACAGCAGTAGCTGCAACTGTTTATATATCTCCGGTTGCATTATGTACGTGGGTCAGGGACTTCTAAGGCTTTCAAAAAGGCCGGTGCTTACCATTTTCCCAAACTGGGTCAAGACAGAAAAGTGAGAAGTTCTCTAGTGCCAGAACATTCAAGTAAGTCAGGGTGTAACAGGTAAGGCTCTGTTGCCATGATCTCTGTGTCACACCTGTCAAGCACTGAGTGACATCCCTTTCAAGCCATTTTTCAGTTGTCAGAGTAGTCTAAAAGTGTGCAGGAGAATGTCAGCACTAAGGCGATGCACAAAGGGAAGCATCCTCGTGCTAGCCCTGAGCTGGGAGGCACAGATGAGTGCATGCTTTAATGGTGCATGCAGTGAAAAGAGCAGTGGATCTATGGGTGAACCTAGGCAGCCCTGGGGAGGGGTGAGGTAAATATTTGAGTCTTGTTTCTATTCAAATCTCTCTGCGCATGGCCAGGTGGCAGAGCCAGGACAAAGGGCCCCAACTGGTGTGGCGTGCTTTCGGTGAGCCGGTGGTTTAAACTTGCACCACTCCCGCAGAGTAAAGCCTCAACATGACCCTCCCTCCAGCCAGCTGCTGTGTACAGACACCTGCCACAGGTACAAAAGCAGCGGCAGCTGAAGGTGTGGAGAGGGGAGAGATTTGCCTTTGAATTGCAGCAAAAAATTCACAAGACTTTTGAGTCCTCCAGGGGGGAAAGTGAAAGACAGAAAGACAGTAGAACAACAGAAAGACAAAGCAGAAAAAGACAAAAAAAAAAAAAGAAAATGAAAATTACAAAAGAAAAAAAAAATGTTTTTATCATTAGTATTTATTATTCTTTATATTTTGGACTCTTTAAAGTGGGAGCAGTTTCATAATAAAGAATGCTGGATACTTTACCAAAACTCAAAAGCTAGACTTATGCCACACTTGTTGGTTGACGACAAAGAACGTAAATATTTCTGTTTTGGAAATACACTCCAGCATTATTCTCACTATTTATACTGAGACTAATTTCAAGTTTTGTATAAGCCTTTTGACGAAGATGTCTTTAAACTTAAATCCCTTATACACTTGCAACCAAGAGTTCAAACCTATATTCTTGCAGGCATACTGGACCACTCATGTCATGCCTTTATATTCACTTTACCAGTGGAATATATAGATGCCTAGCTGTGTGCTGAAGCCATACTTTGAAACTCTTCCAGATGTACACAGAAATCTTTAGCACCTTTAATGTACAGATACTGTTACAGCGGCCACAATTGCACCCATGGCATGAAAAACATAACAACAAAGAGACGAAGCCTTCGAGTGGTAAATGGAAAAGTCTGCTTTAACCTAAATCATTGCCAGTGACTTTCAGGTCATGGGATAATATTCCTCCTACTGCCCCACACTGCTTCCGTGTAGTTGTGCCAACTGTAATCCCTTCCCCAACACATTACCTAATTCACATTTCACAAGATTTAACAAGTAGTATTTTTTGGGGTAAGCTCATTTAAGTGTGTGTAAAGCAAAGGAGTTTTAATCATAAGTGTGTTCTTAAGGTTGTATGTAGACTGAAGCCTTGGTGACAATCCTTCACACTGGCCATGGTGGGAGATTAATAAGTAATGAATTCTCTGTAGACATACCACACACTAGCTCATGGTGTAAATGCACTAACACAAGAATAATATACTATACGAGATTTCATTAGGATCTGTCCAGATCCTCCTGCTCACTTAATGTCCCAACGTATATTTGTGGCTGCATTCAAGTGGCCTAATTTAATTAATAATAATCAAGAGTTGCTTTCTCCGTTCTCAAGAATTAAAACAATTTAGGTCATTGAACCCCAAATTCCCAGTCAAGCTGAGCCCATGCAAATGAGAGGCAAATGGCGTAAAATAGAAAACTAGTTAAGACTAGGGTAATAAATATGGAATTTAGCCTCTTGCCATTCCAAACAGCCTGCAGGGGCTATATGCAAATGAAATGCAAATACTGCCTGCACTAATTTCCAGATAAAGGGAGCTCCCAACCCTCCCAACAACTAAAGTGCTGAAGTACAAACAGCTCATTCGGCCTCTGAACATGGTCAACTGGAGGACGCTATTGTTGTAAAAAGCAAAGGGAAAAAAATATACTCCACACTAACACTAGCAAATGAATGGAGAGGAAAGAGAAATAAAGTACACAGACATTAGAAGAACTGATATGAAAAAAGCACAAACATGAGAGCTTGTCAAAGATTATAGTCTGTTGGAGACCATGTGTGGTGAGAGAGAGAGAGAAAGGGAGAGAGAGAGAGAGAGAGAGGAAGAGAGAGAGAGAGAGAGAGAGAGAGAGAGAGAGAGAGAGAGAGAGAGAGAAAAGAGAAACAGAGTGAGAGAATGTGTGAGAGAGAGAGAGAGAATGAGAGTGACAGAGTGAGAGCATGTAAAAGTGAGAGTGAATGAGTGAAAGAGAATGAGAGTGAGTGAGAGAATGAGGGAGAGAATCAGAGTGTGAATAAGAGAATGAGGAAGTGAGTGAGAGATCTAACTAGGACATGCAGTATTCATTGTCTAATAGTTTCTAAAATTAATAAATACACTAAACTACTAAACTACCACTACTACTAAAATCATTGTACACATAAGCAAAACTTCCATAAAACAACTAACACATTACACCTATATGACGAAATAACGTCTTGGTTTGCAAACTGTACAGTAAAACCTTGGCTTCAGTCTTACACCATCTCTTATTAGTGTATCTCTAATATATCAGTGATTTCAGAAGCTAGGGACACTGGCTTACTTTTTTTATAAAAAAAGGCTGAAAACTTTAACACACTGCACCTTGCTCGACATGACAACTAGTTTGAAAGATGATACACACCAGCAATGCCTTTAACAAATAATATATGATGTTTGCAATAAAATTCCACTCAAGGTCAGTGATGAAGCCAGACCGCCCCAGTCCAAGTCCACAGAACATGGCGTTCTTTTTCCAACACATGCGGACACCACAGGAGACGTTAAACAGGGAGAAACACTAACTCTGTGTCAACTTGTTCTGTAAACAGAAACAGATCTATGGGATTAAATGAATGTTATAGCACAATGTCAAAGAAAGTAAGGCCAAAAACAAGGTGAAGGCTGTGAACAAAAGCATGATGGGACTGTGTTTAAAACAGTCCAATATCAACAGCATGGCTAACATCATGAAAAGGGGGGGTTCGGTTGATTCGAACGAACCATCCCCCAAAGATCCCAAATTTGTTCCCTTTTTTTATTTTATAAAATTTAAATAACGATGCATAATAATTGGAATCCCAAATAAAATCTAAACCAATCTGAAGCCCTAATAACCACTTCTGTGATACTCTTTGATGGCACGTGACATAAAACAACCCACTGTGCAGTAACTTGCGTTTTTTTTTTTTTAAGCCGCAACAATATGGGGGAAAAGAGCAGGAGAGACAGAAGAGAAAGCAGCAGCAGCTTCATTATCGCAGAGTATCAAACATATGTTCAAAAAGGAGCCGAACAGGATTAAGCTGTTTTACCTCAAGATCTGAAACCTAACATAAGCGAATAGTTAGTGTTTTTTAGCGAGGTAAAGTTGGTTTTGTTTTCGAGATTCGTGACACAGTCGGCGATAAACGCCAATAACTTCAAAACGACGTGCTCTAAAAAAATCTAAAT
>JBBKCR010000006.1:15236180-15289911 GCA_037577295.1 Ladigesia roloffi | reverse complement strand
TGCTAACAGAGCTAATGCTAACAGAGCTAATGGCCGCCGGCCGGGACAAAAACAACAGGAGTAAAGAAAACCACGCCTACTTTTTTTTGCGCTGAGCCCCGCGGCAAGCGCGGCGCGTTGAGCTCAACTTGCTGATTTTAAAGAGAAAGCGCAAGCCCCGCGGCGAGCGCAGCGCATGCCGCGTTCGGTCTGAAACCGGCTTAATACAGTTCAGTATGGAAGCGACCTTCACGTCATGTTCCATGACGTACCTGAGAAAGCATTCATTCGCATGGGATTATTGATTGTCATCACTGCAATGCCTGATGCTTGTTTCTGAAGATCTATGGAACCTCCTGGAAAGAGTTGGAGTTTCTTTCGAAACTCTTCCTCCTGAGAGCTACTGGTGCTGCAGCATAATGTCCTTTGCTGCCTAAAATACCTTCCCAAAGCAGTGTGTGTGTTTTGGAGAGAGCGACGACCAGCAGCACACAAAGCCATTCTGCTGTCTCCTCTTGAAGCAGTAGAAAAGAAACGATGTGGCTTATAGCACCAAGCCGAAGGACATGAGTGTCTACTGTCTGGAACAAAAATGCATACATATTCACACAATGATGCAAAGCTGATTAGAGTAAAAATACACTGGAGCAGCATTGGCGCTTTTTGTTTTGCAACACAGGTTAATTCATTTTCAAGATCAATAAAAGTAAAGCTTGTTCAACTTCACTCTTGCATGCTATTTGCCAATACTGGCTAATGATGTTGAAGTGTCCCTTTAGCTGCAGTACTGATCTCTTCACTTTGAGGAAAATGGTGAAAAATTGCTTTGAGGATTGGACAGCATTCAGTCTCAAGAGCGTGTGGCCAGATACTGATTTTGGATTATTAGTTCTGTAAGATGAACAACACTTTAACTCCTCTAAAAAAGGTATTTGATGGTTATGGAAAAAAACTAGAGAATGCAGCTGCACCAAAGTTCAGCATTTGGGGGTGGAGGGAGCTTTATGCCCCTCTAGTCTGTTCATGACCCTAATGTGTTTTGCACATGTTTTACTCTTAATGTCATAATATGTGTATGTGGCTTTTTGCTTAATTTGCTTTCAGAGAAATAAAAATTATTCTATTTGATGTACCCTTGAGGTACATTTCTCCAGGCTTCCTCGATGACAGTCATACTTTTTACTAACCCACACAAAGATTAGATATAAATCATACAAGCAAAACAAAGCTTCTGACTGAAACATTGAAGAAACAGGTGCAGATAAATCTGTGATATAGTGTTGGTGTTGAAAGCAGAGTTGGTGGAACAACTTCTGTAAGCACTTTTCTGGCTGCCACAGCAAAACATTCCCATTTGCTTCCTTTAATTTACTCAATTTACCAAAGACAGTTTAGCAGACTGTAGAAATAAGAGGTGTCTCAAAGCGTTTGCACAGCACTGTGGTTGTGTGTGAAATTTTTGGAATTTGCCCTACACGCCAGGTATCACAAAGATCAAAACATCATTTAGAACCATGACGATATACTTCATAGTGTAGACACTGGATCAGAGTTCAACCCAGCTTCTGTGGAAAAGGACAAGCCCCACTTTGATCTGAAGGTGGATCTGGAAAAACCGGCACAAATCTTACCTGATCTTACATGAGCGTCTAAGAAACTTCATAGGCGGTATGAGGAATGACTTTAAAACTGTTCCAGCGCTTAAAGTTGTCTGAATGTGTTATATTTGTTTACTAAAATCAGTAGGACTCTCCTCTTTGGCGTAACCTTGCAAATGAGATGTATTAACGCCACCTAGTGGAGTGGAGAATGGACCAAGTAGGCTGCTATGTATTCCTCATCTCCACTCACTCTACAGACTGTCAGGATACTGTCGTTTTCTTTTTTATTCGGATCCTGAAAGTAAACTGCCATTCATATAAATAGATATTTTGTTCCCTACTAGTCTATAATTTAAATTTATTATTGATCTGGAGAAAATACATATGCGTTTAAAGGCAGTAACACTCTAATCATTTAGTGCTAAAATCACCACCAGGGGGACCCCATACCCACAAAGTGTTCACTAAACACTGGGAAATGTGGCTTCAGGGGGATGGATCGTTCAGCCGTAAATCTCTCTAATAGCTGTCATACACTTTATGAGCGAAAGTATTAGGACACCTGACCCTTACACTAATAGGAACTTTAATAACATTGCATTTAAATACATGGACTTTAAAATGGAGTTGCACCTAACCTCCCACCCACCCCCTTCTTTGCAACTATTATATCTTCCATTCTTCTTGGAAGCCTTTCCACAAGATTTTGGAAGTTCTATGGGAATTTGTTCTCATTTATTCTGCAGAGTATTTATGAGGTAAGCCACCGATTTTGGAAGATATATTCTGGCTCGCAATCTTCGTTCCAGTTCATCACAATGGTGTTGGAAAAATGATGCTCAAAGGAATGTTTGAATATTAGACACTTACCTTGGCCTTCATGAATTTTCTTGAAACAAAATATTGCCAGTAAGGTCAAGAGACCTTAATACTGGCATAAAATGGCCTAGGTTTAGTACTTCAATATGTAAATTCTGAAAGCAAGCCAAAATGTTCATTTAAATAAATAAATTCTGTTAAGTATTGAAAAAGTTGTTGAATGAAGAATTATAAATGAAAAGTGTATTTATTAACCTTAATTTTCACATGTGAACACAGCACACACACAGTGTGAACTTCTTTCTCTCTCTTATTCACCAAATGAAGCAGGGGGCTCCTGCCTAAGGGGGGGGGGGGGTGCAGTATGTGCGGTCGGTACCTTGCACATGGGTGTCACAGTGATGACATTAGCACTGGAGCTTTGAACTCACACAACACCACCAGCTGCCTGCATTAAACATTATTAGGAAATAATATGTAAACGTGGATGTCTGACCTCCTATTGACTGGTGTGGTGCTGGCAGTCGAATTCTAGGCTGTACTTTAAATGCCCTAGTCAACTGTCTCACCCCAATGGCTGTAACTTAATTACCTGGTATCCAGATTATGTTAGGTGTCTTTTTATAAGTCAGCAGTGATGAATAAAAATAATGACATTCTGGCTAATGAAGGTCCTCAAATTGTGAAAATACTGTCAATTGGTTAGCATACTATTTGTGTAAATATTAAGCAAATAACATGCAATTATATAAAATCTCAGTGTGCAAGTGTATCTTTATTTGAAACTGGTTAATATGACTTTTTCTCGTGCTCCATTATGTCATTAGCTGAGATGTGGCACAGTAAAACATTTTTTAAAAGGTTTTTGTATCACAGCCTTCACATTCTGCACATTGCACACATTCCATGAAGTTTTACCTGATGTTTTTGTGAACACACAAACCGTTAATGTGTTAAGAGTAAGAGTCAGTTTTGATATGATGATTGCACCAGTTGAATCGCACCATGAATTCCTCCTTGTCTAAATGAAAATCAAGGCAAGCTGTCTATTGCATTTTTCTGAGTGACCACAATCTGTTTTCTTTCTGTTCAAGCAAGTGCCACCTGTTCTGCTACTCTAACATCACAGTCTTGGATATTTGGTCCATACAAACGCTTACACATGCTTAGGAAAGTCAGTTTAGGTGGAACTAAAGAGTCTATTTCAGGATGGGCGAGAGACAGAATGACAGATGCCCCAGCTTGAGGCCTAAATATGTATGGCTTTAGGCTTCCTGGTGGGAAGGATTGTGGGGGAAGGGAGCGAAGACTTGACAAGTAGACGAGTGGAGCAGAAAGAGTGGTCGAAGAACACCTTGCCCTAAGCTTTCAACTGAGGTTGGACGACAGGATGCTACAACTGTGAAAATAGTTTTGGGGGAAGTCCTGGCTGGTCCTAGATGAAAGCAGGCTTGAAGAATGTGATGGAAACAGCAACAGTAAAGATGTTCTTCTGGGTACATTAAATATTAATTAATAGCTACTGCAAAAAAGCTTTGCAAGCTAGATGTAAGATGTTAGAATCAATTTATCAGCTTGGCACTCGGAATCGGTCAATGTAAGGATGTCCTAAGGATTACACTTAAAGCTCCATTCCTAAAAAAACCATCAAATGGAAAAAAGGAAGCGGTGCGTGTCTTCATCTCAGTAAAGGGCCGTAGTATTTATATCACCATTGGGATAGGATTTCTGGCACCAAAACATTGTTGCACCTGCTATTTTGGTCAAAGTATACCACATTACAGCCAGAGGTTAGGTGTCTCAGTGCCCATGCTTAGCAGACCTCATATACTCCTGTGGTTAAAATATCCCCAGACAGACAGACAGACTATTCGGGTGGGTGGTTCTAGATGTCGTACCTCGGAACCCCATTTTACCAGACCACATTACTATCATAACATCAAAGGCGTCTACCAGAATACTCAAGGTACTTATTTAGGTGCATGACCCTGCAAGGTAGAGAATGCTTTTGATTGGACAATACAATAAATCTAACCAAGGAAAGTCAGGGAATGAATGTGGGTTGTACGTTTTATTTGTGTCACCTTGATTAAAGAGCTATTTAAGATCATTACTTGGAAGTAGAGTCTGCAGAGGTTTTACTTTAATGATATGTCTCACCTGTGTATATAATGCTTGTATTATAACATGTTACCTTTTTAGATAAGAGTCAGGAAATTATAAAAAATGATTTCAGTGAAACTGTCAATATTACAGCATTTCAATATGGACAAAAAGAAGGAAAAAAAAACAAACAAACCTAGGCAAATGTCAGGTATATAGCACGCAAATCTGATCATTGGTTTCTGAATACAGCTTTTGGTATGAACCATGAAAATGGCTGCTTTTCGTGATTCAAGAAGAGAATGTGCACAGATAGGGTTAATATGCTATACAAAACATGTGATTAAAACAAAGCAGGAGTAAGCCAGACTGTAATACTGTAACTTGATAAATGAGATGAGTTAAGTCATTGTTGGTATGTACAAAGGTAATCAGGAAGAGATGAGGCAACGTTCAGCTTTTGTAGGCATTGCTCTCATCCCGTGCGCAACACTACATATTTTCTCACGTTCTTACATGATGACTGTCTCGGTGTGAAAGGCGGAGTATGTGACGGTTTGCAGTGGGGTGAAGACGGCGGGTTGTGCTGTTGGTGAGGGCGAGGGAGAGGATGTAGATGAGGCGGAGGAAGAACGGCTAGCCCAGCGTGAGGGCAGACGTCTTTTTGCAGGACAAGCTGGCCGCGAGAAACACTTCTTGATGTTTACTGAGGACTCTTTGCTTTGCTGTAGAGACAAACATTTTTTAAGACATCTTATTGTTTCAGAAGAAGTACAAATGTTTAAAGATGTCATTAATCTCTGTCTTCTGCCATATCGCCAGCCTACTTTGATAATCCAAGCATTCTTGTCTTTCACAGGAAATGACCTTGCTTCTGGCCTTGTTTGCTGTGAATGCCCTCCGTCTTGAGCAAAGCTCAGATAAAAAAAAAAACCTTTATCTAGACTCACTGTCTGATATCCTTCAGAGCGACTGATCTGCCAGCATTTTGTAAAGTAATCTACAAAAGGAAACCTGGGACAAGAGCTTTTTCTCTGCTGGCTGTATGAAGTTATTTCCGTAATTGCACCATGGGCTCTGACTCCTGTTTGAAAGCAGTTTCCAATGTGACCAAAGATGAAAGGTTTGGATTTAAAACTTGGCAATGATGCCAGAACGCTGCAACACTGATTTTTCACTTTCAGGGACTTAAGGGAAATGCTTCGCTTCCAGAATAAGAAGGCGCATTCTTTTTCTGCACATACCAGAACTGAATAGTTCCTAAGAGTGAGAGCTTCTGATAGTGCTTGGCACTGAGTAATCTGGAAATATTTCTGATGGAATTCAGCATCAAGAACTTTAATTGTGCTCTGTTAAAGGTTTTGTGGAGTTAGGGTATTTTCCCTGACAAATTCTAAATATTTCCAGATGCATGAAAAGAACTCACTGCAGTAAACATATGGTTTAAAAAAGATATAAAATACTGCCTTCCATCTGGCGTCTCTAGATAATGATAAAGACTTTGAGATCGGTAAATAGTAAACACAGAGCAAACATCTACACCCGCACCTCATATACTAAACGGGCCTCATTTGAATCATCCCGTGTGTACATGGATGTTCCTGTTTCAGGGAATGATGTTACTGTATGAGGTTTTGACGATGTTACTATGCATGTTTTTCTAAGCACTGGGGTACTGACCTTCACTGTCACATGTGCCTCTTTGTGGGTTACTGCCTGGTGGTGAGGTGTATGTGTGAGTCTTTGACTGGACCTAGACTGATGCTGGATTTCCAGCATATCCAAGAGCTCTATGAGGTCCTCCTCCCTCCCTGGACTGGACGGCAATTGCACATCTTGCTGGGATCGTCCCATATTTTCATAACTCTTCAAAATCCTCTCCACTGCTCCATAGTTGGAACGGGACTCTACTGGTCGTGGGTAAGCAGCCAGAGTCGTGGGTTTCCACGGATTTTCATCTAAAACTCTTAACCTGGTGTTAGACGTGTCCGGCTTTGTACGCTCAGGATGCTTAGATTTCGTTTCAGCAGGATTCCGATCTGAACCTATAGACTTTCCTTTACCAGACTTATCTGCCTGATATTTCAGCTGTTGTGGGCTGACATCTAAATCCATCTGATCGATTTTTGTACTTGCATCAAACTGAGTGGTAGATGTCCTGTGCCCCGAGGACAGAAGCTTGAGTTCCCCGTGTTCTGTGTGCCCCGGCAGACATACAGAGTTTGACTCCTCCTGCTTGACTGCTGGATGCTCCGATAAATCTAAAGTTATCTTCTTCAGTTTAACATCCTGCTGCAAAGACGCAAGATCAGCAACAGAGTCCCTCGGTTGGCGCTTCAACTGTGGTGATGTCTGAGCCGCGGACTCCGCACATTTGCCCTTTGGATGTCGTAACATAATATTGGAGAGTTCATCTGTTGGACTGTCCCCAAAATACGAAGACGGAATGGCAGTGTTACTGTCAAATGTACAGTGCACATCTGTGGCACAGAAACTGTCCTCTGTAAAATTCAAGCCCATCCCTGCCTGGAAGAGCATACGGTTAAATTCAGCCGTTTTCCGTTCTAATGTCTCATTTCTCCCAGACACTTTGGTATTGATGCAAGGCAGGGTTATATCCAGAGACTGCACAGAGTCTATTGCTGCACCCTTGTGTAATGAGGCCATGAGATGACATTCCTCTTTAAGATTTTCTTTATTCTCTCCATTCATTTGGCTTTTAATGCACTCAGCCCCCGCAGTCGCTATGTTAACATCTGAGAGGCATTTTTGGACAGGCACATACGTGGATGACTTGCTGCTGCCAAACCTGCTTCCATCGCAGGACCATCGGCTCTGGCAGCAGCTGATATTGCACTTGGAATCAAGAGGCACTGAGCAGGACACGATCCCAGAGTCTGTCAGAATCTTTCCCTCATTCTCTTGTAGCATTGCCTCAAATTTCCGGACTACAGATGGGCTGTTGCACTTTCTGTGAAAGCAAGGGCTTCGACACCTTCTGTCTGGGGGTGGTTCTGGGGCACTGGGCTCAATTTCTTTGGTAGGGGGACTGTTCAGGAACCAAGATGTGCTCCGAATCGGAATAGGAGGGGGTTGTCTTCTCTTCACAGGAAGTTTGATGTCACTTTCAGTCCTGCTAGACTCCTTTTTGATATCCTCCCAGGTGATCCATTTCTGTGAGTCAAGGACTTGTAGATCTTTGCACCACTCATTCAGGTTAAAATCTGTGTTAACGGCTTCCAGTTCATCTTTTCCAGCCATCTCAGCCTCTTCTGGAAACAACATTGACTCAGTGCGGCTTCTGGGATAGAAAACAAAAGATAAAAGAGCATTAGCTGTTCATGCAATCTAGCACTTTCCGAACATGTGCTAGGTAAACATAACAAATTACCTCTTAACATCAGATCTCCTTCTGATCTCATCCTGGTAGCTGCACAGTTCCTCACTCACCCTTGCTATTTCTTTAAGAGCCTAGGAGACATTAAATACATCAACAGGTCAGGTAGATGGAAAAATAGCAAATCACAATTCTGCCAACTTGTGCAAACTAGGGTCTGATACTCACTCAAATGATAGAAAAGCCTGAACATATGTAAATGCTGAACTACACCTTACGAATCATGCCATACCCAGAGAGGGTAACTAACATAGATGAGCAGCAAGGCTGTGCTGCTTACTTGCTGCATAGTATACTATGTAGAACTCTGAATCCAGGCTCCTGGTAATTTAACCATGTATGAGAATTCCATGAATGAAAATTTGTGTTCTATATGGATGTACAAACAAGAATTTCATAATATGCATTGCAATACAGAGGAAGGAAGTAAAGAGCCATTTTGGATTTAAAGACAATAATTATTAATCCCCCAAAAAATGGATTAACAGTTAAGACAAACTGGTATCTGTATCTGCAAATTCTTGAGGTCATGTCATTGGTAGTGGACAAAAAATGTGGTATCATGCCCCCCCAGTCTAAAACTGTGCAAGGCTGTGCAACTGAATGATAAAAAAGAATAAACAGTCAGCCTAAGGAATGCCAAGAAACTAAATACATTTAATGCAACCCTCTATTGTAAGACAAAACTCACAGCATTAAGAGCCATTGTGTTCTTCTTTTTATCACTTGCACAACTGATATCCATGTTCTGCTTGTTCCCAAGTCCTTTACCCAGACAACCATACAGAATATCCTCCAGCTCTTCAGTATTAATGGGTTCAACTTCATACTTTCCAGAACTGTGCCGCTTTAATGACTCTCTCTGAACACTGCAGCTCTGGTCATTGTGTTCACTGTAGTTCTGCATGGAGTCGGTGCTGCTGTGGCTGTGCTGAGTAAGAGGCTCAGAGTAGCTGCTGCCTTGAGCCTCTGAGGGGTCAGTTAAAGAGCTGGACAAAGTGCTAGCAGAACGCGTGCTGAGCCTTATGGTGCTCCTTCGTGCCTCTGGGCTTGGTCCAACAGTATCTTTCTCTCGATGGGCCTTCACTTCATTATACAGCTAAAACAGAAAGCAGACATGCAGGAATTCACACTCAAGCTCAGTAATACTTCACAATTATCACGTGCACACACAACACACAATATCTCCTAGTGTGTGTACAAAAAAAATCGAAGAAAACCTAGACTACTTCTTTCTTTCATTTCTCATTTGTTCTTTTTTGTCTGCGTTTGTATGTGGGAGGCAAAATACTCCCATTTTTTCAAAGCATATTGTTCCACTGGTTTAATTCCCAATCTGGCTCTTTTATGTCATTAAAAAGCTAATCTCTTTTCCAAAGAGTGTCAGATTCAAACCCATTCTGCCAGATCTCCCCTGGGGTTTAGTAATTCCATCTCCTCCTTTTTTTTACCACCCATTAACAGCCTCAGACTGCAGCAGAGCATGTCTTAAATCAGTCATACTGGGCCTGTTCCTATTGAAAGCACGGAAAAATAATTACAGAATATCAATATTCTGTGAACTAAAGTTTCTCTAGTTCTATGCATTCTGGTGAAATATGATACCGCACAGTTTGGCCCAAAAATTGAACATTCACTTCTGTCCTGTAATTATGGTTCGTAACTGAGCTCTTGACTACCTTGTGATTAAAGATCAAATGTATTGATGTACTTGGAAAAGCAATATGTTATGTATCTTAACCACTCCTACTCTATGCAATGCTAAATTTAAGGTCAAAATGGAAGTCAACCATCAACATTCTCGAAAAGATTTTTAAATAAATGTAGAACTGTTTGTTTGTTTACATGTCTTTTAGGGTGTGGCAGGCTGTATCCTGGGCTTGGCGTCCAGCTGCAGACTCACCTCCTCCATTCTTAACTGCATAACCCTGAGCTGACTCTCCCACTCCTTCCTCTCCAAGTCAAATCGTTCCAGCAGCTCAGATTTCTCCCTCATCCAGCTCCTTTCACTGTGGTCCAGCCGGCAGCGTAGGTCCATTGCTGCAGTATGGGTGTCTGCCAGCAGCCTCCTCTGCTCCTCTCGCTCCCTCTTTAGCGTGTCTCCAGTCTCGATATTTTTCACTGTCCCTACCTCTGAGCTATGTCCTTTGGCCTCCAACTGCAAAGGGGAAGGGTCAAGTATTCAATGTATGCCACAAGGAAACATGGGTGTGTGAAATATATTTTGAGGAAAAGGCTAAAACAATTTTTGAAGAGAAGTGGAAGTAAAGGGGTTAGGGGACAGGAACATTCTGGACAGCAGGCCCTCTCAGAGGATATAAGGGAATATTTGTCCTCACACACATCCCATAGTATATTTGGCTAAAGCCACCGGGGGGGGTGGCAGGGGAGGGGAGTGATGTATGATTCCTTATGTCACGAAAAGGCCACAAGGGCATGGAAGCCTTCATGAACTTCTAGACACGCAATACAATCTACAAACCAATGAGAATGCTTAGAGTGCAAAAGACACAGTCAGCCAAAGATAGTCTGCCCAGACTAGTGTTAACAAATCCACTAGCAGGTTTGTGAACAATCAAGAGCTCAACTGGCTTTAAGTACAACAGATAAGAGAACAGAAATAGATGAACAAGAACAGTTTTTCAGCCAAACCTGAAGTACTTTTTTTAATTTGAAAATACTATATGACATGAAACCAGTTCCACTAAAAGAGGCGACAATGCTGGAAAGCAACCTCAAATTAGGTTTTTTAGAATCACATAATGACCAGTCGCACACTGTTGTTTAAACAGGTGTCTGCAACAATAGCAAACATGCACCAATCAAAAATGAGGCTGTCAAGAACTTCCTATGTTTAATAAAAGTAAAGAAATAACAGGACAGCATTATTCGAGCATAGAGGTGGCATTGCAATTAATGGTAATTCCAACCTGTTTGTCTGAGTACATACACTACATATCTACTGACAAATCTGCAAACTACTAACAAATTATTTTCACTGATGTCCAGTCTTTTGATGCAATCATGCAACATTTATTAACCATTAATACAAATATGAGTTTATTTGGTACCAACCATAAATGCCATAATGGCAATGAGGCAGACGGCAGTGTTGTGAGTCATCTCAGAGCAGACAAATGGATTCACACTTCTTTATCATATTAAGCCTATCAATTTGGTTAATGACTCAAGACATTTGAGTTCAATCAGAGGTAAATAATAACATGATTTATGAGCATTCCTCTGGTAGCACTATAAATCATAATGTTGTGTCTGTAGCAATGGCAGGTGTTCAAACAGCCTGGCTCTTTGACTTGGTTTAGATATTCCATTGAGCTGCTCTTAAAATGGAAGCCTGCATTCCTGTGAAGAATCCTGCGTAGCTCTCTACAACACTGAAACCAGTTCTGTCACCTACAGCCACTGTAAGTGACATGATACTTGTATCTTGAAAAGCTGTTGATGGCTTCATTGGCACCTTGTATGAAGACATTTATCTAAAACATGGTTGAATGAATTTACCATGCAATGGGATGAAATGTACAATTTTAAAGTACACTTTAAGGCATTGTTAAGGATTTTATAGATAACACAGCAGTGTAGTGTATTCTAACATTCAGAACACTGGCATGATTCTTTGACTTCACAGCTTTTTTTGTACTAAACCTTTATTTCATGTCTTACACCATATAAAAAATCACTTAACATGCCCTTGCAACAAAGTTACAACCCCTGTGTGCACGTATATTTTTGTTTGCCAGGTAAACACATGCTGAATGATTTACCATCTGCGCCAAAGCACAAATACCGACAGAAATAGGACAGCTCCTCATAGCAACAAAACCAGATTCAAATGCGGCCTGTATAAACAATGAACCACTGAACCACAAAAAAGGGTCAGGGCGTAGTCATTATATGCAGGCGTTCTCCATGCGGATTGGCACTTTGCGTTCACAAACCAGGGGCACGTGAAACGTTTATTTTGTACCATGTGATCAGTCTTCAGGGAAACAGCCCTCAGCTTTAAAGCTCAGTTTAAAATACGATCATTGCTGTGGCCGTTTGACTGAGGCTCTGTCTCTGGGTAAGAGTGTCACAGAGGCAGCCGTCTATAAATAGACAGCAAGACCAATGCTTTAGCATCTCACATTCCTACGGGAGGGGCCACAGGGACACACAGAGCACACTACTTTGACTCTAAAAATCAAAAATATGCAGGGAAATATGCTGGCACATCCCCAGACACGAATGCCAATGGTAAACCCAGGACATCCTCCGGGGCTGCAGTATAAGCTGTGGTAGGATGTGGATTGTGGAGAAAACAGCTATTATAGTTTTATTTGACTCCTCCCTGAATTCTATTCTCCATGCCAATCAATATTTTTGCTTGGTTTGTTTTCCATAGTTCTGAGAGAAACAAGTGTAGCCGAGATGTTGCGAGAGAACTGACAGGCTGGAGAAAAAAAAAAAGACTCGAAGCAAAACACTTAAATCATCGAAGTCAATTTGTCTAGATACAGATGTCGTAATAAAAAGCTACCCACGAATTAAAAATCTAAGCTTTTGTAGCTTCTTGGCTGCTGTGGTGGAGAACTATCTCATGTCAAGGGTAAGCACAGTATGAACTAGCCAGACAAATCTGTATTTAATATTCCAGCACTTCCTGACTGAGGTGCGTACACCCCTACAGCATTCCACAGACCCACTCCTCTCCATCTCCTCAGCCCTGCAGTCCACACTGCAATACTGTATTAGGAGAGCTCTTCTAGTGACTCACTCCAGGCTTAATGCATAAACTACCGGACAGCATTAAAACTGCTCGCGCTGAAGACGATAAACACACTACACGGTCTAGATCGTGTCTTTATATGGGTGTCACACACAGGAGTTCTGCAAGAGCAAGACCAATCAATAAGCTCTAGAGTTTAAAACTGGCACAAGAAGAGAGAGAGGGAGTGAGAAAGAGAGAGAGAGAGAGAGAGAGAGAGAGTCTGAAATAGCACAAATATTTCCTGAAGTCTTTTCATAAAATCTAAAAAGGCAATGGCTTTGTGAGCAGTTTGCTTATCAGAACCACATAACATAAGCAAGTAGAACACAGTGAGAATATAAATACCGTTAACAGTGGTAATTTGTACTACCAAAATATGACTAATATTTAGTAAAATATCATTGTAATGATGATATCCTACACTTAAATTATTTTCAGTTGGTTTCCATCTAATCCAAAGATCAATCATGCCTTCAAATTTACTTTACCATCGGGGTGAACTCAGGTCATATGTGGCATCGGGTCATGTGAGATCTGGCATGCCATCACAGACCCTGAAGGGCCCTTTTTATTAAACTTCCCATCTACAAATTACTTTTGTAATTTAATTGGCCCATTTGCAGCATGTCCTCTTACTCATTTAAAAAGTATACACTGGGAAACAGCAGTTAAAACTGGAACAAAGGGAACCTCACTGGAACCCAGCCCATCTGTATTCAGAGGGTTGTGACTGATCTCTCAGATTCCCAGTGCGTAAGTTGTGCTTATGTCTTAGTAAGCAGATTTTCAGCACAGAAATAAGAAATTTACAATTCTATAAAAAATAGTTCCGTCACAAGTTCATTAATCAGTTTATTGATGTTGCTGATCTGCATTTTGTGATGCACGATTAAACTAAGCCTCCATCAGCGCAGCCGTGTCTCTGTACCTGTGCGATCCTGCATTTCAGCTCTGCTCTCTCCAGCTCCCAGGCACAGCGGTCCTTGGTGAACTGCAGCTGCAGCTCGCTCCGTTTGCCCTCTTCTCTTTTCACCTCCAGCTGCACCTCCTCCAAAACCGTCTTCAGATCCAGCAGTATCCTTCGATTCTCTCCACCCTGCAAAAGGAAAAGCGGATCATTAAAAATCATAGCTAGTTGTGCACCACTAAATGCAAATTCACCCACTCTCCTCCCTAATCCCACAGCTTGGGTACGTTTGATTTTATGCCAGGCTTTACACGTATATCAGCCTCTTCTTTCAAGAGTTTTACACATGCATAGAAAGAGAGAGTCAGAAATGGCACGAAGATTTCCTTTTTATAAAATCTACACAAGACATGGTAATCAAAAATCAGAGATGGAGCTGGTTGTGCACTACCAATAACTTACTAATTCACCCCCCAAATCCCCACCCCCATTCCAGCAACTTGAGTGAGTTTGATTTTACTTGTATATCAGCCACTTCTCTCAAAAGAACCTCCTTTTCTCTCGTCCATTCTTCCTTCTCCTGGTCGTGGCGCCTTTTCAGCTCCTCCAGCTTCTTCTTCTGACGCGCATGCTGGCTCTGGAGGTCGCGCCATGGGTTCTGGCTATCGGGACTGGTCGCATGTAGGGGTGGAGGCTCGAAAAACGGAGCTGGTGAGGGTCTGGGGCTTCGACTGCGTCTCCCTGCTCCTTCTCTCTCCGGCCTGGAGCAGGGTACGAACTCCCAACCCTGCGCTTTGCTCACATGCCCAGCGGAGGCACCGTGGAGCCCGGCCCCGCTCCCCAACGCGCTCCACATGTCTCAGGCGCTCCGGGCTGCAGCAGGCTGGGTGCACATGGCGCTCCGCCGCAGTCCCTCATGCGGACCGGGGTCTGCCGCTGGTGCCCCGGCCATGTCACCACAAGCACGGCTTGGTCAACCTCGTCACACACCCTGGCTCTCTGCTGAACACACCCACAGCGTCTCAGCACGCCATCAAGTGTCTATCTCCCAACGCCTTTACTTACACTGTCTTTTACTGCGTGATATGGTTACCCAAACTCCGTCTACGAAAGCAAGCCCACGCATTAAACACGACAAACAGAAAATGACACCGTGCAAGAGTCCGTACAGCTGAAAATACCCCGAGCCTGCCTGATGTAAGGGTTTGGGTTTATTTTTACTCGGCTGCTATCTGACGCAGCCCACTCTGCTCCAGGACGGGGCTGAGGAGGACACTTTAATTCTCCGCAGGTAGGTTAAACAAACATAACCAGGATCTGCATTAACGAAGTTCACCAAACCAGGTCACGTTTAGAGCCAGAATACCTAGAAAGTAGGCTAATGTAGCTCAGGTCGGCTGGTTTTGTCTTGCTACGAACTGGCGGGGACACAGCCCACCTCGAAAAGACCGATGAACTGAGATTTCTGTTTACCTGTACTGGTATGAGAGTGGAAGATACGTGTTCAAATCGAGTCTTACCTCCGCGCCGTGAGGAGAGTCAGGCTGCTGAACAGGCGCAGAGCTTTGTATTAAGATGCTCAGGGTTTTTAGCCTCTTTTACGGTCTAAATGGTGGCTGCCGGAGCACATCTCTCTTTCAGCTGCTTTTAACAACAACTCACATGACGTGAGTCTAGAGAGCTCGCCTCGAAACACACTCCCCCCATCCCACCCGCAACACACTGCACCCATTACTACCAAGATTGTAAAAATTGGGTTAACTATGACTTCTGCGAAAAAGTAAGGTAGACCACAACACACGTGGTGAAACTGATGCTCTGGATATTTATGCGTTGTGTGTAGAATGTACAGAACCAGTCAAAAGACTTTGCAAATCCTGCTTTTTTTGTGCTGATCCTTTCATTTCATGAACTACAAATTTGTAATGCAGTTTAAAATTGCTAAGTGAGCAACTATAAATTAAAAACACAATATGGACAAAAGTGTTAGGACACTTGTTTTTCAGGGTTTGGGTTAAGCCACTTACTTCCAGTAAAGGGCATCGTTAATGCTTCGGAATACCAAGACATTATGGACAACGCCATGTCTCGAACTTCCACAGTTTGGGGAAGAACTTTTTCTATTCCAGCATGAATGTGCCTAAGAGCACAAAGCGAACTCCATAAAGTTGAGATAAATTCATGGAAGGATAAGTTCGGTGTGGAAGATCTTGACTGGTCACATCCCTGACCTGAAACCTTTCCAACACCCTTGGGTGCTCTTCCAGCATCAGTGACCTCATAAACGCTCTACAGAATGAATGGGCACAAATTTCCACGGAAACTCTAAAATCTAGGTGTTCTAGCTATAAAGGGGGACCAACTCCGTAGTAAAGTCTATGTAATGGTCACTATTACACTCCCTGTAGTGTATGTCAAATGAAACAAAGGTTGTTTATGACATGGAAAGAATCTAACAGAGCATGTCTGACATCCTCTTTACTAGTTGTGATGCAGACTCCAATTTTAGGCTGTCCTTTAACTTTAAATGCACTTGTTACCTGTTTCATCCCACTCCATAGCTTGTGATCCACAGCATAATTACAATTATATTAGATTTTATGTTATTCATATGGTGAAAACACTGTAAATGCATTATGAAGTATCATCTATTATCTATGCCTTATAGATGAAATGTGCTAATTTTAGACTATGCTAATGTTTTCCAAAGCTTTCTAAATTTACAATAATTGGCTAGTCAGTCAGAGTATGTCCATTTAAACATCAGTGAAACTATTCTTTGTGAACATCCCTACCTTTCAAGCCTGTCTAGAAATGTGCAAAGACATTAACGTTCTATGCAAATCATGCAAGTTGTAGAAGGGTATATTATCAGTGGTTCATCAGTTGAGATTGAAGGCAAGAGCTAGAAGTGTGTGGTTGAGGCATGTGTTTCAACACAACACTGATTTTCTCCCAATCTACACATAACCAATCTGCCTGTAAAACAGCTTGTAAAAAATATGAGTGATTCTTCTCAAATATAATTTTCCTTCTTTTGTTTGCTGTCAAGATCTTCTGCTGGCATCTGCAAGAGAAGCCTTGCATGCTTCTAGTATTTCCTTGTTTAAAAAAAATCACCTTGTACCATTTGTCAATGGCAGGAATCCAGACACATAATGCTAGTCACGCTTTGATTGATAGCTTGCTGGGTAGCGAGGCTTATTCTATGGCCCTGTCACCCAGCTGCCCCAAAAATATACACCTTACACAATGAATTACCTTCTTATTGTGGTGTACTATTTGTACATACTGTTTTTGACTATGTGATTAGTCACAGATACTATAAGCGCTAACAATGCAGTAAAATTTTCTATGTCCCATTGCTCCGCTGGTAAAACAATAGGAACAATTATAAAGTTGCTTGAAGTCTATTCAGAGGAATGCTATTTCAGAAATAAAGGAGGTGTATAAACACTGTTATTACCAGAGGTCGACCGATATAGAATTTTACCGATACTGATAGCTAGGTTGGTGCGTACTTGCCGATTACCGATTAATTAACCGATAGTTTTTAAAATGGATACTGGATTTAAAAATAAATAAATAAAAAGGAACACAACACTCCATGTAAAACAGTACTGAACTTTATTACAAAAAACAAACAAAAAACAGTACTGAATCATGAAAGTGTGCTATATGAAATAAATATTAATATATTACTAAACAAAAGCACGTGCTTTTCAGAGATTTTCGCCTATAGAGGTGGTTCTCGTGTTTCCGCCTTTGTGTGTGTGTGCGTTCGCGAGAGAGACGGAGAGTGAGAAAGAGAGCCTGCGCGTGTATATGGGAGAGATTGGGAGTGTGTGTGTGTGCGTGTGCGCGAGAGAGACAGAGCACTATAGCATTGTCATTTTAATGTTTAATATTTATTTAGGCAAAAAATACTCTAAATATTTAGCCTATATGTAGGCTGTATGTAACTGAATGTGTGTTTATAAAATTAATAACACTGAGTTAGAGCCCTTGGTTGGATGTTTTGATACATTTCTCGTGTTTCCGCCATTGTGTGTTTACCTGTGTGCTTGCGCGAGAAAGACGGAGAGAGTGAGAAAGAGAGCCTGTGTGTGTATATGGGAGAGATTGGGACTGTGTGTGTGTGTGTGTGCGCGAGAGAGTCACAGAGAGAGAGAGAAAAAGAGAGTGTATATTGGGAGAGATTAGGAGTGTGCAAGGAAGACAGAGCGAGAGAGAGAGCGAGAGAGAGAGAGCGAGAGAAGGAGAGAGCGAGAGAGAGGTTTCGGTACCCATCCCTGATAAGGAAAACTGACCGCTCTCAGCCGCTTCAGCTCTTACGCAACCCGGGAAAACTATCGGCGTGGATTTTTGCCGATAACCCATAGTTTCGGGAATCAACTATCGGTGCTGATTAATCGGCAAAACCCATACATCGGTCGACCTCTATTACCATCTCCTCAGTCTACTCAAATCCTGATGATCAAGCAGCCTGTCTCCAGGATTTACCTGCTGTTCAGTCTGAATGTGGTGATTTGTTTCCTACAGGCACTCCCTCCTTACAATGCAGTTACTTCAAAGAGTCCATTAACTGAATCTGGCTACATTTCAAGGAACAGTATCATCAAATGACAAATATTATAATAAAGAATGAATGAAATAATATTGTGATTACCGTCACTGTATCATTTTTCAGTTTGTTTTACTCAGATAATTTGTAGGTGGATTATGAATTCTAAACTATTTAATGTAATGCATGTTGGTTCTTACTTACCACAAGAATAGGCTGCTGAAAAGCTAGTTTGTAGACATCACTGTTGGTTGAAAGCGTGTGTTTGGTTGAATAACTGTAGTCCATGCGTAAACAGATGAAAAGTCTCCTGTACCTTGTAGAACCTTAATGACACGTCCAAAATCAATCGGAAGGGAAAAATAAAACAAAAAAAACTAAATGGGGCTTTAAAAGGATGGGAGGGCTTACAGAACAAAGAAAAGGGTGAAAAGAAAGACCAGTTTGAAAATAGTGGCATATGACAAAGATGAGAACAAAACAAGAATGAGAATGAGCAAAATGATAGGCTGAAACATCTGGATGAGTGGGTATGAAAAAGTGCAAAATGAAAAGAAAAGGGAAATCAATGAAATAATGTACGAACCAAGAAAAGTGAAAAGTAGTACAGATTCAGTACAACATCATTGACGATAACTAGAAACATCACAGCACTGATAATGCAAGTTTAAATAAAAAAAACATAATCTTCAGAAAATCCAGTATTAGTCATAACTATATATTCCATATACTGTATATTAGACTTGTTTAAGAGTACAAGAACAAAAAGGACAGATACACAGAGGGAAAATGTGTCAGACAAAAGAAGAGATTTTATTAAACATATGGAGGAATTAGTCATGTACGTTTTTCAACTTACAGAGAGAGGCTCTTCACTTTCCCTATCTTCTGGTTTGGGAACGTCCAAGCGGTCGATAAAGTTCTGGAGCTCCTTCCTGAAAGCTTTCATCTGAGCATTAATGCGGTAGAGAAGCTCATGCTCACGTATCCGGCCACCTTCTTCATCCTCATCCATCCGGCCAAAGAGCTCGCCGTTCGTCACATAGACCCGTGCTTCAGCGATGATGGTGCTGGTATCGGCGATCAGTCTGTCGATGGTCCTGCTTAAACGCTCTGCCTCCATGCGAATATCAATCATCTGCTGCCGGTCTTTGAGGCTTCGGGATAAAAAGCGGCTCTCAGGGGAATACAGTGAGCGAGTGGGTGTGAGGCAGCGGATGTTGCGGACTTCCTCCGAGTCACTCTCTCCCCCGATCGGGCCTTCGCGCTTGCGGTGCGGCGGGAGGCGGGAGGAATCGTCGTCGCTCTCTCTGCGGCCTCCATCACTTTCGGCATCACTGTCCCGAGGGCTGTGACTGCACAATATGAACAAAATACCACATTGGAATTATACTGCAAAACGCTGCAATCACAATATGCTTCACAATGGGCACTGTATCTCCAAAAGTTTGTAGACAAGCGTTATTTATGTAGGTTATTAAAAGGACATTTGTGGTCCCTTGTGCAGTAACAGCCTCTACTCTAAGGGGAATGCCTTACACTAGAGGCACTGCAGTAAGGATGTGAATGCATTCAGTCAGGAGAACTTTGGTAAGAGAAGATATTGATATTGGATGATTAGTTTTGGATCATGAATATTACTCGAACTCATCTCAAAGTTAGATGGTGCTCTATCATACCAGAGAACACATTTCCACTGCTCCACCCAGTGCTGGAAGGCAGATTGCACAAGCTCTGTGTGTGCAACAAAAACACCAGAGTCAGCAGTGAGTGCAAAAGTTGAAGATACCTCACTAACTGAATTGACTAATCTGGAGTTATATCTGGATCCTTTTGGACATAAATTGTATCATTCCACATTGGAGAGTGTTGGACTTCCTTCAAGTAATTTGTCACATAGATGTGTCATGTTTAAAGATTTATTTGTTTTGTTTTGACCAAAATGATTTACATTTGCTGGAACATGAAAAAGGTTTAAATCAACAACACACCCTCAAAAGCTCATGTACAACATCCATGATTTGTCAGAATGCTCATAGCACACACTTTTACATGATACAGATTTATATGACACTCAGAAACAGTCATAGACAACAGTTTGATTTCAAGTCTAAATTCTCCACAGGTAAATATACGCATTTTAGTGCACATTTAATATGGAGATATTGAGCAAGGTCACATTTTATGCTATTTTTTACCCAGTATTATAAATAAACAGTAACCATGAGTTAACAGAAGTGCTTTTATGTAGTAGATGTGTATAACTTTCACTTACAAAACTTTTGCATATCACTGTACACAGATATTCACAGTCATTTAAGTATTTTTGCTTCACTGGTTATTTAAATAAAGAATGTACAGTTTTAAATTATAGTCATGTTATTTTTTCTGTGTGCACTCTTAGTAGCAGACGTACTGGAATACCTGACACTGCATCTCAATGTTTATGTTTGTTTATCCATTATAAAAATGTGACAAGGAAAGGTTAAAATGGGAGAAATTATACTTGTGTGGCTGTTATTAGACTTTGGAAGGGGGAGGGGGATTGGGGTGCCCAGGTGTGGTCTATGTGTGGGAAATACTGCACCCTATAATAACTCTTAAGATTAACAGCTCAATAAAAAGTCTAGGGATTCAAGGCCAAATGATATACTGTGCAGTCTTACCGAGGGCTGGGCCGGATGCCCAGGTGTGAGGCCAGGTCGTAGCGCTGCATGTTGGATAGCAGCACACGGTTCTCGTACTGCAGCTGCATCACCTTCCCGCTCAGCTCATTGATCTGCAGTCTGGCGGCCTTCAACTCCTCCTGCAGGGCTTCAACCTTGGCACTGTCCACCGCCGCCCCTCCACTGTGACGAGGGCCTTCATGTGACCCAGCCTTGTATTTAAGCTTGTTCAGTTCATTTGTCACCCGTTTGTTCTGCTCTTCCATATCAGCCAGGTTGCGGCGTAGGAGCTCGGCCTCATCTTCCACCAGCTGCAGCTGCTGCCGCAGCTCAGACAGAGCCTCGCCCTGTTCCCGAGTTGCGGGGTACGTCGTGCCCCCTGCTAGCTCCTCCCCACGCATGTCGTCCAGCTCTGCCTTCAGCCCGCGGTTCTCTACCTCCAGCTCCACGATCTTGCGGCCCAGGATGTTAGCCTCTTCCTCCACCAGCCGCAGACGCAGCTTCAGTTCAGACTCACGTGTAGTAGGGGGGCCACCAGCCTCGCCCTTAGGAAGGGGGCTGTCCACATCGCCATAGAAAGAGCGGTATTTCTGGAGCTCTTGTTCAAGCCGGTCCTTCTCTTTGTCTATCTTAGCCATCTTCTTCCTCATCAGAACCGCTTCTTCTTTGATGAGAGCCAACTGGCATTTCAAGTCATCATTTTCCTCCTATAGGACACATTTCACCACAGTTTGAAATTGCTGTTGTTTTGTAATTAATACAAAATTCATTGCTTTTACCTCTGTTGGAGTCTGAGGTGCCTTCTTTTCTAATTTCTGTGTATCTTTGCCTCCTCGTCGTTTCAGAGATGCCTAAAAAAATGTGGTATAGAAATGTAATGCCTATACAATACACTGGTCAGGCATATATTGCTGGTCAAGCAATGACTTTCAGAAATGCATTTTGTGAAACAATTAGAGGCGTCTACAATGTTGACTTCAAGGTGCCTAACACACTGACCTGGAAAAAAAATACTACTTGTTAAGTATTTTTCAATTGTAACCAGCTTGCATGTGTTCTCACCTCTTTAGTTTTCTCCAGCTCATTCTGCAAGGCCTGCTTAGAAACCTCCACCTCAATCAGCTGCTGCCTCAGTCTTTCATTTTCATCCTCTGTTTTTGTCCTTTTTTCCTCCACATTTTCCAGCTCATTGTGCAATCTCACAGACACATCTTTTGCCACCTGAAAAAAAGAACAAGAGTTTGGAGAAAAAAGGAAGAAAGTATCCTCATTACTTGTATAGCACCTGCAGGTGTGTCTCAGAATGTTTGTCATTAGTAACTAAGAAGGAAATCATATTTTTATGTCCTTTGCTAGTGTTGTTTTCATCAATGAAAATTATGACGAAATATCTTCGTCAACGAACATTTTTCACGTCACAAAAGCGAGACAAGATGTGACGTTAATGCTGCTCATGTGACGATAACGTAACGGAAATTATAATGTATATTTGTTGATGAATAAGTATGAGACTAAATGTGGTTTACAAGATAAAAAGTGTCTCTTCATTTTCATTGACTAAAACAAGATGAGGCATTATTTCCTGTAAGGTAGGGAGGAGAGAAAAAGGTAAAGACGCTCGACCTTAGAGTTGAACGACGTTACGTCCCAATACTTTTGTCCATTGAGAGGCATTGTGAAAGAGAATTTAGATTCTCTGCCCGAACCCAAACACGGCCCGATATTGCCTGGCACTACCCGCGGGGTGGACCGGGTCATGATCCAGCATTTGAGTTGCTCGGAGCTCCAGCAGCGCGGGGTGTCAGTTTAGGGTCGCAAACACAGTTCAGAACATGTGTTATAATGGCCCACGTATAAAATTCTGAGTTAAATTATTACAGTTAATTTGTTCGGCCGGGCTGGTCTCGCAAACATGTGCATGGGCTCGGGTCATGTCAGGTTTCATTTTTTGGGCCCTATCTAGGCTCTAATGTAAATTAAATGTATCTAGAGTGGACAAAGGTTTTGGGACACTCCCACACAGCATTTAAGCAGCCTTTTCCATATCCATGCAAAAAGGTTGAACCTTGTTCTGATTTGGTTGTGCAGACTATCTTTGTTCAGAAATAAAAAAAGAAAAATGTTCAGGCCCACATACTGAAGGTGAAGACCAGTTTTACAAATGTGGGTTTTATGGCAACAGAGACACACACATTTTAGTGTAATTACACTTTTTAGCAATGTGATGTTAGCCTATTAATTTATTTTATTTTAAATATAGTTGGTTGGAAAAATAAATGTCGTAAATTCAAACCAGAGTGCAATCAGATAACCTTATTTGAATTGTGAAATAGGCTGAATTTTAGATTTTGTCTATTCTACTAAGTACTTATACTATTTTGATTCACAATAATGAAGACTAAAATACAGGTGCCAAAAACAACAATACTTCTAACCAATTATTTTCAGTGTGAATAATGAACCAACACAATTCTGATTTCATTATAGAAGAACTTGACAAAGGTATTTAAATCCCAGCCCTAACAATGTCCGGGACTACAGACTATACACCAACCCTTTTCTGAAGAGTTAATAATGACACAGCCAAACATTTGGTTTCAGGGTCTAAGGATGAATATATCTGGTCTATTATCTGTTGTTTGTGTCATCATAATCTTTGCTGCACCTTTAAATCTTGCTCCAGACTCCGCAGCAGCTCTCCGTCAACCTCGCCTGTTTCGGCGTACCGTAGGCGCTTGCGTTCTGCCTTTCGCAGGCGGTATTGGAGGATCCTGCAGTTCTTGTTGGCTCTCTCCAGCTCACGGCGCAGGTCCTGCAGCTGGCAGGCATCCTCCTCGTAGAAAGTGTCTCTCATTTCGTCCATCTCTGCCCGCATTTCCTCTATTTCGTGCTATTGATGTAAACAGAGTCACAGTTATATCATGGACAACATATGCAAATGGTTAATTTTCAGTGTCAGTTTGCACCATCTGCACTCCTTACCTTAAGCTCATCATTTTCATCATTCAGCTTCTCGACTTCTTCCTGTAATTGTTCATCCATCTCAGACACAGCCTCGGAAGGCTTGCCTGCTGCCTCCAGCGACAGTTCCATCGTCTCCTTGGCTGGGGAGTTGGCTGTCTTGGCGGGTGCACCTCCTTCTTTCTTCAGGCTCTTGTTCATGTGAAACTGGATCAACTCAGATTGCAGGCAGCCCTCTCTCCAGAAGCCAGGTCCACATCCCACAGGGTGTTTGGTGGTTTGCTTGCTGCCGCCCGCCACCCCCTCAGCTTTCTGACTCTTACCTTTACTCTGTGAGGATTTAGAAGAGCTCGGCTGATCAGACACTACGCGGTTAGTGTCACCCTTTAGAGGGGAGTCGTCTGTGCCACCTGAGTCCTCAGCAGAGCTGGTACGCTCCTCGATCTTCTTGGCCTTGTCTGCCCTTTTCAGAGTGGGGCTCTCAGATGCAGAACTCTTCACAGGCTGCTTGTCTTTGCCAGTGTTGGCCGGAGAGCTGCTGCGGCTGTTTCTGCCGCTGGGCTTAGATGAGACGGCTTTCCCCTTGGAGGGTGTTTTGGGTGTCACGTCTTTGCCTCTGGCTGGGGAAGATGCTCTCTGCTGCTGCTGCTGTTTCATACTGCCATTGTCTGTCTGCCGGGGGCTCTCACCAGCGCCCCCTGTAGCCGGATTCATCGTGTCGTCTCCAAAAACTCAGGTGTCGCCCATCTTTCCCATCGCCTGTCCAAAAGGAGTACAGAGTTTATACTGAATGCAGTTTCCAACATGTACAGCCTTTTCTAGACCAGCTTTTTACACTCATGTCAGTATTACCGTGTGCACCCCACCCTGAGCTCGTTAGCCTACCACAGGCCACAAAGCCTGTGTTCTTCATAAAAAAAGGATTTCCTCTATAATTACTGCAGAATCTCGTATTATCGGAGCATCCTTAAATAATCAATCATCAATAAATCCTCCAATTAATCGGCCAGACATCACAAGTACTTCCAACACCAATGACAATAGCATAGCAAGCTGTGAAGGTCTCATTTGCTCTCGGCCTTTATATGAAAACAGAGCTACACAAATAAGCATATGTCGTAAACCTATATGGCTCTGTGTGTACATGCCTGAAACATCTGTCTTTCTTTTATTCAATGATTCGAGACTGAATGTAACAAAATGTTTTAAAATAAACTGACATGGCTCTTGCTTCATATTTTCGAAACAACATTACTGTGGATTTCTGGAATGCTGTCTACATAAATGAGACCATAAAAGGCCATAAAAATATGCTCAAGTGTCTGTCAAGGGTAAAATTGACTATATATAGCCTAGACAAGTGGTATTTTCCACGAAAAACGCTCATTTGTGCATGATAATATCTGATCTGACTAGGCCCATGTAAACGGGGCAGCCTTGTTTACATCCCTTTATACAGATTCAACGGATGCTCATTTCTAAGCAGTAATTTCGACATACAAACAGGACAAAAGATGGCAACAGCTACAAGGAGAGAGGCCTTACCGTTTCAGCATCCCATCCTGTCTTGCGCTCTGCTGAAGGAGTGATGGAGTAAGAGAGAGGGGGGAGGAGAGAAAGAGGTGGACAGGCTCTGCTGCAACAGCACCACACACAGACACGGGCAAGCGATTACGTCATCCGGCGGGCGGGGCCTCAGGGACAGAACAGCGGAAGAAGCCTATCTGATATTGGAAGTGATGCAGCCTCTGCTAAAATTAAATCCAGTGTTCAGAGGAGCAAACATCACAAACTGCATCAGGCATCAGTGCTTATGTTAATAATAAATAAGTACAATTTGTACTGTAAGCTAAGTGAATGTCTTTCAGGTTTTTGTGACTAAAAATTATCTGTTTGTGTCTTTGGTAGGCTGAAAGGAAGCTGGAAGAAAAATATGGCTTGACCTCGCTCTACTGCAGTTAACATAACTCACTGTCAGAGATGATGTTGTGATGAAAATGCATGGTCCGGTGTGGTTAGACCTTCACTTCAAAGGACTGCCTGGTAGCTTTATGGCAAGGGGCTAGGAAATGGGAGGCATTTGGCAATTACTACCATAACGGGACTCTACAGCCTCACACATTGCTGAGATGTTGCATCTTGAAAATAAAATCTAAATGAGGAAAATAAATTAACGATGCAGAATACATAATATCAATTTAATGTCATACACTGTTGCCAGACAACAAGGTCAGGACCTCTAACTCCTCCCAGCTTGTGTTGTCCTTGTCTATATCTTAGACTGCGTGTAGAAGAAGCATGTACATGTGGTGTATGTATTGCAGACTTAAGGATATTTTGCACTCTTCAGTGCTGATGGGTCATGTGTGACTCATACACCAGTATCTTGGATGGGGCTCAAACCCCTCTTGCTGCCCTGCTGTGCTTTTATCCACCGAGCTTCCGGAAGACAGCAATAGGATTATATTACTTTGGCATCCGTGGAGAATCAAAGACAAGAAGCTTTCATCCATAGAGCAGGCGTCAGTCTGCTGCTCCTGCCAAGGGGAGCAGCCTCACAGCACAACAGAAAGTCATTTCGCTCTGCCTTGTAAAAAACTTTAATAAGCACACTTAGTGAATCAACAAAGAAGGTTTTAGATCTAATGCTTTCCCAGTTTGGTACAGAATGTGTATATATTGTATTGCCTTGACAGCAACAATCAGACTTTTATTACCATAAAAGCAGCCTCTTTTTATAATAATGATTGCTGAATTGAGAAGCAAATTTCTAAAACTTTCTAAAAGTCACTCAGTCCATTTTTGGGGGATTTTATTAGGTATTTATTAGGTATTAGGACTATTTGCATATTTTCACATTACCTCTTTATGTGCAAAAAAATGTATATGGTACAAGATTAGGTGAATTTCCAAAACTTACTCAGTCCCCATACCCAGTTCCCCCAGGTGGTAAATCATCAACAAAGATGGCAGATGCTGTGTCATAGTAGGATATTAATATTAAACTTGTACATCATTTTGTAACAATGAATATCGATTTACTTAAAAACTGTGTTCATTATTTTTTTATTTAAACAAAATACAAAAATGTGCAGGAGTTGCACTTTAGACACTGGCATTGAAAAATAACAAGTAACTGTAAAATTGCAATTACAAATGTAAGAATTGCTTGCTTATAGGTAAAACGTGATTTTCAGAAAAAAATGCTGTTGGACTGAGTGAGTTTTGGAAATGTGCTTTTCAATCTTTCTTGTCTGCTCTTCTTAGAAGAAAGGCCCTCATCATGTAGAGAATCTGTAATTTATTTATAATGTGATTTACATAGGCTTCTCTTATTGATAATGTGCTTATATAAATAGCTATGCATTGAAATGTTCTATTTGTGGCATCGTGTGGGTGCGCATATATGAAATGACAATATTGAAAGTAGACCCCTATTTAAAAGTAATAGAAAGAGGGTAGGGTGTGGCGGGTTAAGAAGGAGGTTGATTTTGTCTTTCGTTTTTTGGTAACACGTTTTATCATTCAATTGTTCGGGATTAATTTCAAACAGTTAATGAAATCGGTATTACTGGATCTAGGTCCACCACATGACACCTCCCATATGAGCAGACGGGCGCAGAGGAGCCAGACGGCTGCTTTTAGAACAGCTGTGTACAGTTGCCATGGTAACCTTTGTCTCAGCCACTCATGAGGAGGAGATGAAGCAGGAATCTGATTGGTCCGTGGAGACATTCGTAGTCTTTGAATGATGGCGAGAAAAAGGGGTGGGAGGGGCACTGGGACATGATGCAGCTGGTGTGTTGGTGTGGGGTTACCTTCTGGCAGCTCCTGCGAGAATATGAATAGGGGGATAGGTGGTTACATGCAGGGGAGAAGTGAGTGTTGAGAGGACATATATTTGGGGATGAAGGAAAGACACGAAACATGAGCCCTAATGCTTTTGCTTTTATGACATGTTGCAAATAATATGGTGTAATATGCTGCAAGGAGACAACACTGAGATATGGAATACAGGGCCTTGCCAAGGCTGGCTGTATATTGATACTGAGGTCTGTAATATGTAGTGTTTTGGTGCTGGATGCTGCTATAGCTGGTCCCTCTGCTGGTCCCCAACAGGAATTTCATTTCTGTGAGACAATGGTTTATAAATGTTCTTTTCCAAAAGGAGTGAACAAGCAAAATTGAAAAGAAAATTAATCCAAATTGGAGGCTGCCGATCAGAATATAGTCTGAGCCGTCCCAGGCATCCCTCAACAGCACATACTGATTCTCTTATGTCCATTCACCATCGAGAACCACACTAACCCAAGTGAAAAGGTGGAATCTTTAAATAATTCAATTAACAAATCATTTCATCAAGCATTGGTTCATTGATAATTTTCGTTTTGAAACACTATATTTAAGCAAATCATTTAGCATTGATTAATAAATCAATAATTAGAAAGTCTAATGTCCATAATGTTTGTTGTTTTTGCTTATTAGCTTTCAGTTGGATTTTTAATTGACCAAAAATACAATGCTGGTATTGTCAGCTAAATAGCATTTTTTACAAAGTAAGTCATGTCACTATCTACTTCAGAAATAGGCTGTAGTTACTATCATGAGATATAAAGACAAGGAATACAAACCCCACCTCTCCCTCCCTCCATTTGTAAACTGGGATATTGGTGTCCATTAGAACACACTTCCAGAACCTGCCACTTAGAAAGAAGAAAAGGGCCTGCAGTCTAGAATGAGAAACGTCCCATCATGATACTCATTTTATTTTTAAAAGCACAATGTACAAAACCACACAGCATATACAACATAAAAAACAAATATTCAAGAACAGAAAACACAAGCAACACATTTTGTCATTTAATTACTCAAAATGCAAAATTATGACAAGTAGCATTTAAGACCTCATAGACATACAGTGGAATATTTCAGATGAGTGAAGGCTTCAGAGTGCTTCTACAGACATGTCACCCTCACAGAACTTCCATTTGGCCACCTAAATATGATGATTACAGCTGCACCTCTCTAAAACATGTACAATTTAAATTCTTTTAGCCTCAAGAATGCAATGGAAAAGGCATTTTTACAGGAGCTAGGTGTAGGATTATACAGATGTTGCCAAGAATGCGTTGAATAAAATTAAAACTAGGACACAGCAGTAATAAATATTTAAAAAAGTAAAATAAATAAATAAATAAATAAATAAATAATAAATAAAAAAAAAACAAAGTGATATTTCACATTTGGTTGACCCCTTTTACTGCTGGATATAAAACCATAAATTTCATGGTTAGTTTTCAGTGTATATTTTTCATATTGATAATGCATTTCCTCAGCCATAACAGATGTGCAAGTGTTTCCCAGGTCTAGACTGATTCTACTGTACCATTTAGCATTTTGGTGACAAGTAATGCTCTATCAAGCAAGCCCTCTATGGACTGAAACATCTGTCCAGCATTGATTTTGGGAAATGGGACTATGTATTATACTGTACCGACTTTTATTGAGTTCAATTAACATTGTTGATACATGAGATGCATTACAGACTGAATTGCTGAAGCTATTTGAGCCTGTAGTGGAGCATATGCATAGGGGAGTGTAAACATGTTATATCATATGTAGAGACTGACCTGAAAACCAAAGATATGGGACTCAACAGGACAAGGACATAAAAGGCAGACATACAGGCAAACATATGGAGGTATGAAATGATTACTGAAATGATATCATGCCTTAACCGAGTTCAGACCATCTTGTTCATGAATTGGGAGTATTCCACTGATCTATCCATGCTCTGCCTGCAAAATGTTCATCTGTAGCAAGTGTTATGTGTTTGGACAAGCTATACATGCTTTCCAACCTAACGAGAAGTTTATCAGCTACAACAAAGTTTAGGTTGGTTGCACTTATAAACCATTATACAGCAACTCTAAATTTCAGCCGAACAGTCATTGGGGTGAAGTTGCATTTTCACCAACTGTAAAGTTCTTCCAGACTCTGCAGCATTTCAAAGAACATTTGTGGGCAAAGCATGGACCTGTCAATCCTCCTAACAGAGATGCTAACGGTATGCATACAATCAGCAAAAACGTTCAGCTGTGAGGAGAGGGAACAACATTTGTTCTTAACAAACATTTCTAATTAGGTTCACCAGGCCTGGTGGTAAAAAAACAAAACATCTCCTACACAGTGCTGCAAATCATACAGCTTCGTCCAAACAGGCAGGGCCCCATCCCAGGCGTCCCTCAGCAGATACTGCTTTTGTCCATTCAATTCCATCACCTATTTAGTCGTGGTCCTACAAGCGTCTGTATGGAAGCCTGCCTGTTCCTGCCTCTCACTCCCTCTCTGCTCTAGTCTCGCTTGGCCCTGCCCTTTCTCTTCCTCCTCCCATTTTCTGCCACCGCAGGCTTCTCCACCATCTTGCCAGCCACTCCATTACTGGCTGCCAGCATTCCATTAGGAGCCCCGTTAGACACTACTTTGCTTGACTTAGATGGGCCTTCGCGACGTGGCTGCCGACGATAGGTCTGATAGTAGAAGTTTCCAAAGAGGACGATGAAGGTGAGCGCATAGCCAATCAGACACCAGTGCATCCACTTAGGGAAGGGGCAATCAGTATAGAGCGACAGAGCAGTGTGACCAATAGTAACATGGAACTGTATCTGAGGAAAAGAGTAACCATACAGGAATTAGAGTGAATTTTGTTTTGCTGAAAATGTATTTTCTTGATGTGAGAAAAAAACAGCATCCTTTATAAATAAAGTAAAAAAAGTTGCAATTACTTAACAAGACCTGTTGAGACCTAATGAGTTTTTATTTCTTATATAAGCAACAAGTATAGAATCATATAGCTATGTAATAACAGACACTCTGAAACTGATCCACAATAACCCTTAATGTTTTGTTTGATCCTCATGTTCTGTCAGCTGGGTTGGAGCATGATATAATGTGATTGGGAGTAACTGAGGACTGGTTTGAGAACCACTGTTCTGTTTTAAACTGTTGTGCAAGTCCATACATAACTACTATCATCTGGAGCTCTAATGGTAATTATGTTTAATAGTGAACTGGCACTCTGTGAAGCTTTTCTGGAACATATTACAGGTGCTTAACAAAGAGAACAGGGAAACAAATATCTGGCACACAATATACTACTGCAGTCTGGACAAACAACAAAAAAATTTTAATGTCAAAATACCATCTGAACAATGGTCAGGTACTTCTTCCACCACAAATATTTCTGGATCTTTGGCCCACAGGCAGCCAGCCCGTAGTAGAGATACATAAGGACATGGATAGCTGCATTCATATGAGCACCGAAGAATGCTGTACGAGGAAAAAACAATGTCTCATGCACACAGCCATTCAAAATAATATTAACAAAACAATATCTGACCTTTGTAAAACATTTAGAGATGCATGCTGGATCCATATTCCATAGCACATTTACTGAGTTTGTTATTTATAAAATGTGTATAAATACATTTCTTCTTTAATACCTCTTTAAATACACATATGTATAATAGTATTATTTATTGCATTTTTAATTTGTACCTTCTGTGTTAATGTTACGTGTATGCACCTAGGGTCTGAGAGTAACGTAATTTCAATTCTCTGTATGTCTGGTACATATGGCAAAATTGACAATAAAAGTTGACTTGACTTGACTTGACTTAAATGTTTTCAGCATATGCCGGCACTGCTGTTCACATAATGAAATGCATATTTTAACATGAAACACATTTTTTAAGTCACTATCCATTCATGAATTTTCTTTGTGTTTATGTTGTTTGTTCTTGGGTGGGTTTTTTTGCACATGAATGCACACCTTAACTGCAAAGCACATGTAGTTTAATATTCCTTTACCTCAGCGATACATTTTCGGGATACTTACACTGTCCACCTGCAACCCATTTGATACCAATCCACCACAGGGTGAACATGGTGCAGTGGTGGTAAACATGTAGAAAGCTGATGTGGTTGAACTTCTTACGGAGGATGAAGAACACAGTGTCCAGATACTCTACCCCCTTTGAGACAAAATACCACCAAAGGGCAGCTGCCATCTGTTTAGAGAGATATTAAACAGTAAAAAAGACTATTGCATAATGTACAAACACTTATATTCAAAACATTTATTAACAACTCCTGATTGCAACTAATGATTTAATACCATTATGTTTCCTTTCATTAGCTCTGTAGTTGAGCTTGTTCTTTTACCTACAACACCAGAGCATTAGCTGCAGTATTCTCAGAATGTCAGTGACTTGTAATTAACTAAGTCCCTTCCAAGCCTAAGACGTAGAATCAGGTCTTGACCTTCACTCAGTGAATTTAAATAAGGTAGTGGAAAATAGCCACCTGACACTACCAACTCTGACCTCTCTTTGGCCATGATAACAGTGGCATTTTTGACAGCCAGTCTGCTTATGTGTGGCATCTTGAACAACTGAAACTGGGCTCCCTTACTGTCATATTCTGAATACACTCTTTAGCCAGATCGGAGTGAGGGACTGTACTGCCAAACGTCTAAGTTGTGTTTCATTTCCCATAGCCAGGGACAGCCATGGAGACGCAGGAACACTCAGGCTAATCATACCAGCTCAACCTCTCCAGGAACACACTCACTCTGACTTCATTAGGGTCGTCCGAGTAGTCCACTGGCTGGCAGAGGTAGCTGTAGTTTGCTGCCCGTGCTGCAAGGAAGAGCTGAAATAGAGCAGGTAAAAATAGAACCATTAAAAGACTCATCAGATTTAAGAAGGGAAGGATCAAGGAGAAGGCATGCAGCAACCTCAACGATAAACGTAAGATAAATGCTGTAAATGCAATCAAGGAGAATACAAAGATGGTGTAAGTGTCTAATGCCAAGTACAGCTACTTTATCCAGCGGTTACTGCTGACACAACACAATCTGGTGGAAAAATGTTCTGCACACGTTATATCTGATAATGATGTTTACTTTTTTTTATTTTATTTGTATAGGGTATTTATTTTCTGGATTGTTTATATACTGCATTTTTATACTACAATGATGATACAGTTTTTATTATATTTTGTTGTTTTTTAATTTTCAATGCTCTTATCTTTGTACTTTCCACTTTTTGCCATGATAATGCAAATTTCTCACATGTGGGACTAATAAATCCTTTGGGTTACTATTTTAATTATTTTGCAAAACTATGAATTAAAATTAACAGACTGTGTGTTATTAGGACTAACATCGCAAGACACACCACCACACAAATTCTGCAGCATGCAGTAATTACAGTCCAATAAAGTACAACATTTCATCCACTTTATCCAAGGAGAACCAACCTCTTTGAAGATGAAGAAGTTGAAAATAACCATGCTGAAGTTGTAGACAATAAGAGTCTTCCTGAACTGAAAGGGCTCCCTGTTTCGCATGAATTTTGGCCCCAGCCAGAGGAAGAGCAGGTAAGAGGAGCTGATGGCCAAAGTGGGGAGCGGAGAGTCCATCAGTGGCCATTTCTCCACACGTTTGTCTAGAAAGCAGGAAACAGCAGTTAATGATGATAACTTGTAGAGCTATCATTGATTAAATGGAGAACACTGGTGAATTTACAGCATCATGGTTTGTATTCCACAAACAATGTGATTACTGTGATCATTTCAGTGATTTGGTTCTAGACATTTTGCTTTCAAAGTAAAATTGTGATTGCTTTTGAAGTACAGACCAGCTTTCATTTGAGGATTTATGTATATGCTCGTTTTATAATTTAGCAGCACTATTCAGTGGCAGTAATTGGACGAATTCATTTAATCTTAAATGACACTTTTGTGTTTACCAAACCTGTTGCTGTCAATAACTAGCTGGTTTCAAACTAGCCTCCTTCTCAGACCACAAGAGGAAACAGACTCAAGACATTAATGCTATGTCAGAATTTAGCGCTAAATGTTTTGTTAGGAAACATGTGTCTCTGTTCAGTAACATACAGAATAAAATGCACATAGTGTTGTGTGATTCATACAATGTGAAAAACATCTAAGACACTAAGTAAAGCACTGTAAATTGCAGGTGGCAAAATATTTTTCCAAGAAATGTTCAAGATCATCATCGTTGAGTGTCTGGGATTGATAACACTTTGTAGGGCAGTAGGGCACAGTAGGGCAGACACCCTTATACAGTTACTTGCAAGCATTAGTTACAGGAAAAGCTCCCCTGGATCCACTGAGGGTTAAGTAACTTGCTGAAGGACACAATGTTAGAAAGTGGGGGTTTGAACATGCAACTTTGTGATCATTAGGTTCATAGGCAAATGTTTTACCCACTATGCTACTAGCACCCTTTCGTAATTATTGCGTAATAGAAATGTGCCCAAGTCACTGAAAGAAAAACTCATATGTTCTAAAAACAGGAAATTTGAGTTACCTGCGATGGTAAGGCCCCATTTGTAGAACTCAATAGTGTCGTTGATGAGATGTGTTACAATATCCATCTTTGCAGTTCAGGTCCTAAAAGTCCTTCAAAAAAAAAAATTTCATGGTTTCATGGTTTAATCAAGCACCAGCAGGATCTAAAAACCTCAGCCCAGTGGTAAAACCTAATGCACAATGTTTTAGTTGTATTAATACGTAATCATTTTTTTAATGAAAATAAAATGTCAAAGGTTTCTTTAGAGCAAAGCCAAATATCAAGTTTTAGGTACTCTTTCAGCTGAGTAGATCCAAATGTGTTTTATTATTATTATTGTTATTCTAGTTTTGGCTGCTCCCAAGAATGTACTGCAAAATCATGCCTTATCATTGAAGTTCAGGTCTGTGCATTCACATCACCTCAGGAGCAGGAATATGACCGGTTTTTTTTTACTTTACCCTCTGATCTGAGATCAGGTCTCCTTTGAGTGTTACCAGACTAGAGTCTAAACCGGCCACATGTTAGGGGGAGAAAAGGGAGGGGGTCGACTGGGCCTACAACACAAAGGCAGTGGCAGCATGTGTCAGCAGATACCCAAACGGACATAGCTGTAACGATAATCAGGCCGCTGCTGAAGCCATTTTGTAATCCGGGTACGCGTGAGGAGCAGCCTTAAACCTGCTTCCAGCGCTCTGCGTTTGGTGTTACTCAGGTGGGTTTACGAAAACAAGCCTAAAAGGCGAGAAAGGCCTCCTCCTGAACATACTCCTCATCCTCTTCTTCCTCTCAGCAGCCCAGCCAGTAGCAGCACAAGAGCTGCAAAAATGTGGACCATACTGACCAGACTATTTACTGGACCAGTTTAGGCCTTTACTGGACCACAGAATGGAACCAAATTAAAACGGTGCAGCCTACTGGCGATGTTGAACTTCTCAAAATTTCCACCTAAAATGGCTCAACGATCTAATGCCAAACGAACTGAAATTAAAGAATGTACTAATAAGAGGGTGAAAAAGGCTTGTAAAAAGCCAATCGGACTGCAATTTTAGAGCCTACAATTGGCATAAAAGCAGGATGAGTTTGGTCATGCACCTGCCCAACGGCCAGAATAGGATCAAAACACGACTACAGTTTAATCTCCAACGGTCGATTCACTACTTGGTGCTCCGTCACTATTGTAATTTGACCCTTACCGTACTGGGATTAAAATCCTTCTGTAAGGACATTCAGTGCAAGGTCACAGCTCACAGATATTCCCCTGGATGCAGAGCAAAGGAAACACCTCAAATAAAAAAACGGGTTCACATGTGAAATCCGGATCAGGACCAAGAACCAGGCCGAACGCAGCCTATGCACTTGAGCTGAGCATCCTAAAGCATCCTAATGCACATCGACAGGAGTGCGCCTGCTGCGGCTCTCCGGTCTGGAGGCAAAAAAACGGGCAGTGCAGAGTGGGCAACTACGCATGCGCAGATGCGCCTGTCTGTAGTACTGATCCAGGATCAGCCGCACCGAGTCACTAAAGCTGTACAAGAGTTCATATTAGAGGTGCAAAACCACTCGTTTTCTTCAGAGCTAATGTCCCGATTCAATACACACACACACACACACACGTATACCTCTAAGTCACCAGCTGTGTGTGTATCTGCAATATTTTTGAATGTTTAAAGGTGAGGACCTATTCCTGAATAAAACAGTATCGGAAGTTGTGATATAGACATCGCTATTTAAAGTCTCATCCACGCCCAGTGCCCAACACCCAGTCAGACACGAAACAAATACATAACTGCATTGAATGACACAGCTTTGTCCAGGTTATTTTTATGTTTGTCTAGTTTATATTTCATATCTGTCAGTTCAAAAGGTCACTAAATGTCAGAAAGAGGCAGGGCAGGCTAAATTAGGATTCATTGCATGCATAAAGTTTTTATGAAACATATACTTGTTTACATCAGACAGGAAGATTCATGAATATAGTGGGGGGGTGGGGGGGTTGATGCATAGATCAGTGGTACCCAAACTTTATTTCGTCACAACCTGGTTTAATATAAGAAAACCAGTCAATTTTTTCAAAATAAAACATCATTTAGGCGTCCCGGGGGTTGGGGACCGCTGACTAAGAGCAAATAAGTGGCCCTGTTTAAGTCCTGCAGCAGATGAAATGTGGTGCAGGTTCACAAAGAGCAGGATGAACTTTCTAATCCCTCTCTGCTAGTGCAGATGGCATGAGGCATGCACTGTTTTTTTCCCATCAATGTAATCTCCATTACCCACCCTGCTTCCAGTTTAACACTGCTTCTATAGTCCACATTTCAGCATCAGGTCTGCCAGCTCTCACGCAATGAGCGTGAGACACACACATGCTCTCACGCCACATCTCCGATTTCTCACACTGAATATCTGTTTTTTCCATTTTTCCCATTGTTCACACTCCTCCACGTTAGGTGGGCCAACGAAAGTCGCAGCAATCCTCGGCAAAATAAGAAAGCCTGGCTGAGGCTCAATGGCTGAGATGACCAATTTAGATTTGAATTCAATAAGAATAAATACCAAAACAAGTGTCTTTAAAAAAAATGTTATTTCATTGTAAAAGCAAATTTTAACCAGCTGAAATTTTTTGTGCATTTTGTTCCTGGTTGACAAGATAGCAGATTAAGTTGATACGTCCTTGATTCTGATTTATTTGGAGGTATAAATGGGACAATCAGATTCAGTTGCTCTATATATCTAACACTTTTCTTGCTGTTGACATTTTTATGTTTCAATTCACTGTGTCCTGCAGTTTCCCATTCACTAAAATGTTTTCCCTTGACTTGACTTGCATCAGCATAAAAATATATCTGTTCACATTTCTTTGTATAAATATTATATGCCGATGCAATAGTACTCAGGCTTAAACTGATGCTGTATTATTAAATCCATCTGATGTGAAGTAACTTGGTTACATTGTATCCACTTTGGGCCTACATTGAATGAAAATACTATATATAATGTTAAACTGCTGCATGCTTGTTGTGAAAAACATTTTACAGCATGAATTATAAATATGCATTATGACTTGTCTTACTAAAGTCACTAAAGCTTATTCCAATATTTCACATGTTACACTATAACATAGAATCATTTGCAGTGTAAAAATAGTAATATTCTGAATGTCAGTGAAACAAAGTCAAATAACAGTTAAATGGAGCATATAGTAAATTATGACCTGTTAAATAGTAAATTCTAGGTAATAAATAAAAGATGTACATATATTTAAAGCAGTTTTTGTTGCCAAAATGAGCCTCCATAGCACCACATTGTAGGATTTTTCAAATAATGATACTGTTTAAAATTAAGGGTAGTACTCTAGCCCCCCTGTTCTCCACATCAACCAACTCTCACCATGATCCACATCATCCCGTAACCTAATTTCTAAGCCTTTTGTAAGCTGGATCAGATGTTTTATGCCAGGGAATCCACAGAACAGCAGGCTTCCATTTTTAAATTATAGTCCAAAAATGAATTATACAATCATTTTAATTATTCTAAATAAATAATTTAAAAATAAAGCACATTTACATCTATGTATGATATATGATTTATGCAAATATTGTTTTCTTTTATAGACTCCAATAATTTATAATAATTATATAATATTATAATTAATCATCTTCATCATCTTTCCAAAACATAATGATTTTCTTGCTGGCTACAGACAACAATAATGGACCTGCAACCGGCTATTCAAATAGTGGGGTCCAACCAACAGTGAAAGTATAATAGTCAAACATGACAAAACATTAGCCAATTATGTGCAAATATTTAAGAATATAGAATGAAAAAACTCAAATTGGAATGTTATTGACATTGGTAGTGTGAAGTGCATCCATTTGATTTCACGGCAGCATTGCATCATTTATTAGCCAAAACATACAGAAAACCCCATAAGATATAAGATAGCCAAGTGAAGTCCAATGAGGAGGCAGGTACAGCAGTGAAGTTCAAGGGATGACAGAAACAATTAAATAAATATCCAATATAGGATTGCAACAATGAATGTGAATATGAGACAATACAGTTAACAGACAGTAAAGAAGTGGTAGGTGTATGTAAACTTACAGAATGTATAATATTGCTCCATGCATATATACTTACTGGATGGATACTATTGCACTACACATGTAAACTTACAGGATGGATAATATTGCATGTAAACTTACAGGCTGGATAATATTGCACACAAGATTACAGTGTGAAGTGAATACAAACCTTTACAGAATGCTAAAATTGTACTATATACATATTCTTATTGCACAGGGGCATGTAATGTTGCACTGTAAACATATTTTAATTGCACAGTTTGCACCACAGAAACCACACAAAGGATAAAATTATCACTAGTCCAATGACAGGACTTGCATGTGCTGCAAACATGTATTGGCAGCAAACAGAAGTACAGGAAAATGCATTTACTAACAAAAATTCCAAAGTTTAATATGAGAAGTTAATATATACATTGTAAAGTAAGGTAGTTCACTGGTTAATCAGGGTCTAACCACGTATGTGAATTCAGAGCCCTGGTGGACTTCGGTGTGAAGATATTGGCAGCTGTAAAGCCGTGCAGAACACCGCCTTAAACTCGAGTTATTAAGGCTGGAGCAGCATGAACAACACTGGTATACAGATTAAAGGAAGAACTGAGAGGGTTAAAAAGAGAACTAAAAGAAACGTCACTTCCGAGTGCGAGATCGACAGAAGGTAAGATGGAGGGGACTGGGATGGAGGACCTGGACTCTCGACTTCAAGCGCTGGAAAAACGGATTTATGGAGAACAAGGGAGTAATAACAGGCCAGTTAAGGTAATGTTGGACGAGCCTTGTGAAACTGGGAATCTGTTGTGGATAAATTGTAATTGTGTTAGCATCCGCCAGCTAGCCAGTGTTGGATAAATGTCAACAAGCGTTAACAATACAGGACCAGACAGAGACTTGGAGACCAAAATTACTCTAATAGTGGTTATTTTTTTAAAAGTAAATTGCACTGTTTGAATTATGAGTAGACCTACCTTTCAGTTCCTGATGTTACAGTACAGCTGTATTTAGCCGGCTAACGCCCTATTCCAGCAACCATTGTTGTTTCGGGCGCGGCGTTGATTTCTGGATAGTTTAAGCGTGGTAAATACACTAATAAGACAAAGGTATTGGGACAACTGCCAGGGACTTTAGTTACAATGCATTCAAATACATTGACTTTAATATGGTCCCCCTGTGCAGCTGTAATAGCTACCACTAATCTTGGAAAACTTTCAGTAGGAGTTTGGATTGTTTCTGTGAGCATTTGTGCACATTTATGAGGTCAGGCACTGATGTTGGCGTCTCCGACAACAAACTCGTCCACCCAGGTGTTTTTGGACCTAGCTTTGTTCGCTGAGGTACAGTCAAGCTAAGATAGCAAAGGGTCATCCCAAACTGTGTACCCGAATTTGGAAGCGTGACGTTGTCCAAAATAACTTTGTTAATTTGTAATTTGCCTCACTGGACATGAACAGTTGTAAATGCATTCCACCTCTTTCAGTGTGCTGAATCTCTGGCGAGGATAAACACAGCCCTTGCAAACACGGCAAACAAGAGGGAACGGGTCAAGATTCTTCACAAGAAAAGTGAGGCTAAATGCGTGTTCTTTTTACATGTTTTTCCTCATAAATTATGTGCATCCTGTAACACCAGCCGGTGTTTTTTTCCCCACATCACAGTTGAAGATCTGCTGAAATATCTGGATCCTCAGTTCACAGAATACATTGCTGTGCCTGATGCCATGAAACTGGAGTTCATATTAGCAGGTCAGGGAACTATCTCACACCTGCCCCGGACAGGCCACCACTGCTGATATATTTCTCTTTGTAAACTTGGTTGACCTTTATTTTACTCTAGTGAAAGGTTTGTCTCGGACCACACTGTGTTTATGTATATTTCAAGAATTTATTATCAGGCCTTGTGTTTGCTGAGAATTGCATCTTTTGGCTCCATAAATTTAAGTCACCAATTAGGTACCAAGATGCTGTGTAGTTACATTTCTGTTTTTTCTCTCCTCAGAGGAGGATTTCCTCCGCTCCCAGGCTGCATTGTTGGAACAGGTGCATAACTTGCAGCCTCTGCTGGACAGTAATCACATTAAAGGTGAGATGAGCTTTAGTAAATGTGGTGGCAGTTCTCCTCCTGCAGCACACATCTGTTAACTGATGATCAAACTTGCATTGTCATTAATTGTCCTACTCTATGCATTAGTGCGTGTTGTGCTTTTTTTTTTTTGTTCCCCACAAATGAATGTATAATGCAGTTTGTGTTTCTGATGTTACACATATCCAGGACACTGTTGGTTGTGTTTTGTTTTTCTATTAAATATTTATTAACCAGAAGCTTTCTGTGCTTTTACTTTATTGTTTGGGTGTATTAATGCTTATTGTTCATTTTTGAATTCAACTTATATTATCTGTTTGGGAACAGTGTGCTACAAAGTACAACAAAAAGTTTGTTCATATTGTCTAGTAAATTTTGTTTGACATTTCATATTTCTTCGGTTGACTAACAGCTGTTCCAGAGCTTACTACCAAAGTGCAACGCCTGTCTCAAATTCACATCCAACAACAGGTAACATTACCAACATTAAATATCCATCTCTAAAGCATGTCATGGCCTTTTTGAAGTAGTAATTGTTGTAATATTAATAGTTTTTTTTTTTTATGCTCAATAGTAATCTACACTACTCACAATACGTTGGGGATATTGTTATGTACATGAGTGCTTTTCAGATTTGCTCTGAATTTTAATGAAATATGTAAAAGTTCCCTTTGATATTACTAACAATGAATGAGAAGAAACACCACTTTCATTAGTTTAATATTTATACCTCAAAAATGTAGACAATAACTGGGATAGCCCCAAATAACAAAAGTTGACAATGTCATAACGTGCAGTAACTGAGCCATGTACAATAACCAAATCTGTTTTGCACTGACTGGTGATGCCAGGCTGTTGCACCTTCTCAAACCAAGCAAACCCTGGAGACCATGTTAACCTCAGTATATCGCTCACATTGCCTACTCCAGCAATGCTGACGTCCATCATTTCTGGGCATTCTGTTCGAATTATGAACTTGGAATGACTTACTGATAATACCAGCTTTTCATACCCACAGAATTTTGAAATTGACGCCACACTGGAAAAGGTTGTCTTTTGGTACTGGCCACCATTTCTTGGAAAACACAATGTTTATCACCCCAAAACAATTGCCTCCCTATCCCAAAAATGTCTGAAGTGAAACAAACACTGTATGTGTGACATCCACTAAGTCTCTCACAATATCCCTAATTTATTATGAGTAGTGTATATGTAAACATATATTATGTTCTGATTATACAAAATGAAGAGCCCTTTTAGTTTTGTTATGGCCAGTTATTAATCATGAAGCTATTTTTGAACTGAGATTTTACTTAACATTTTTGACTGGCTATTACAGTTGCTTTGCATGCATTGACCGTCTCTTTTATTAATTTAATTATTTGTTAATGTCTTAATTATTTTATACACTTTATTAAAAAGAAGAAAATGTTCCTTAATACTCGTTATACTTTACAGGACCGAAATGAAGAATTATCTGCAGAAGTGAGAAAGCTTTTTGAGGAATACAACAAAATGGTATCCTTTGCACAAAGGTCTCTCTGTCAAACAAGTAAAACAGATTTGAAAAAGGTCTTTATCATCGTTTTGAAATGCCCTCACAAGTTACTCATATGATCATAGCTAATTATAACTGTAATGCTAAGCAACTGAAGATGTAAATGCAAGGATTGTTCCTTAATGTTTGTCCAGATGTTCCTTCTGTCCAAACAGTTTACCCAGTGGGATGAAACCCTGCGGAAATTAGAAGCACCCAAACAAGGCCGGCCAATTGAATGATGGAATAGTGCTGAATATTAGGAATGCTTAATATAAAGGATGCAGGTATAGAAATTCTGAGCTAATGCTGATGCCCAGTGGTTTTCCTGAACATGTCTTATGATGCTAATATAAACACATTCATAAAATCTGGACTACATCTATCTGGATTAACATTACAGAGAAATAAAATACGTATTTATGTCGGGCTATGAGTGCATGCTGTTTCATTTATTAAAGCAGTTACTTCCTGATACTATTAAAATTCCAATATAAATGCATCCCAACTTAATGTCAAAGTTCATTTTGTATTTCTTTTTGTACAAATGCCTCATATTTTAAATATTATTGCCTTGCAGTTCTTAAGTATTGGTTTCGAGAATGAATAGCAGCTGACGCCTCAGTCATGTTGAGGTTATTATCCTGAGTAATAAATCAGAAACTTTATATTCTTGTGTCATGTAGTTATGCATAAATGGGCTTTTAATTACATGGTAAATTACATTGCACTAGTTAGCTCGCTCTTCAGATGTCTCTTCAGTGTTTTGTGATTTTTACATGTCTTGTGGACCATATAACTTTCCCCAAAGATCTGGGTTTGTGGGATTTTTTAATTTTTTTGGAGGGGGGTTGTATTTGTTGTTTTTATTAACTAAACTATGCTCCAGTCACAGAAATTGTTGTTGATGTTTAGAAAAGACTGTTTCATTCTGTCACTAGATAAAAGTTCAAAGCAGTGTTAAGTTGTCTAGAAATACTGAAGCATTTAGACCGCAGCATTACTTTGCTGTTTAGGGAGGATTATGTGGATGGCTTGAATAATTTAGGTAGTTTCCAAACCTTAGGTTGTCAAATGGATGAAGAGAACAGATCAAACGGGCCAACACAAATTTGCCTCCTAATGTCATGTTTTTCTGCTTTGTCTAAAACACAATTTTTCATGAATTATACATGTCTGTAGTCATGGTCGAGACCTGATATTTATGTCTAACAAAGGTTAGCTTGTGTTTATTTCAACTTTCATGCAGTGTCCACTGAGGGATATCCTCATCACATTTGTGCTTCTGTTTTTTCACACATTTGTGCTTTTGTCTCCAGAACCTTACAAAAGATACTTTCAAACAAATGAACTGAGGCTCGATTGCATCTTAGCATTGATTGCATTGCAACTTAGCAAATAGCAATGTGTCCTGTATCTGATGGAAATACGTTTGACATAGCATTAATTAACTAAATACTGTGCAGGGTGACAAATTGTCCTCCCAGAAATAACACACTATTAAAAAATTTTTTCTTGGCAATGCTGTCTTCAGTTTTGTATGTAAGGTTTTGTGCACGCAGAGGTCTGTCTGTCTCGCCCGTGGTCCAGGAGGGGGGGTCTTGTAACAGGGCAGGGCATGCAGTATGAAGTCACAAATTTGATATGTGTTTAGTTTAGTTTCATCCAGCAAAAAGAATGTCCCTCGTGCATCCTGAACGCATCTGAAACAGTCATTCTCAGTTAGGTCCAATCGCTACAAAATTTCCTTAAATTCTACAGTGATGGATATGCCCACTGCAGTACCACCATGCAGCCACTGAATGAGTTTCATGTATACATACAAACATGTATCAAGCAAACTTAGCACAAGCTAACCAGACACATGGATTGTGTACTAAAAAGTGGCTTGTTTTATTATAGTGTACGCACAATTTTCATCAATATCATTGTAAGACTATTTTGATCAGCTTATCAATATTTTAAGGTAAAACCTGGTCATGTGTTACAATGTCATTTTACTACAGATTATTTACAGTTTTGTTTTAGCCTCATGCTTCATAAAAACTGAAAGAAACGTCCTTCCATTATTCCAGGTCTGATTATTAGAGTAGCATGTACTAGCCAAAGATCTTTTTTCTTGTATTTCCATAAACACAAGTGGGGTCCCAAAAAAATACCACATCCCCTTGCCATTCTTCCCATAAATGTCCATCATAATATTCTCATACTGTATTACATCATCTCTGATCAAAAGTCTTTTTTACAAATCTGGAGTTATTACAACCAAGATCGTATATTTATGGCAAACAGAGGGATGTCATAACTGTGTTCATAATGTAAGGATGTAATAATGTACGTGTGTAATAATGAATGTTATACACTAAGACAAAAGTATTTGGGTACAACTGCTTTTCAGAGATAGGCTACATCCCTTACTTCCAATAAAGGGCAACTTTATTGCTTCATCATACCAAGACATTTTGGACAACATCATGCTTCCAACTTCATGAACACCTTTTGGGGCAGAATATATTCTGTTCCAGCATGACTGTGCTCTTGTCCACAATGCAAGGTCCATAAAGGCATGGTGGAATTAGTTCAGTGTGGAAAAATCGCACAGAGCCCTGACCTCAACCCTGTTTAACACATATGGTATGACTTGAAACTGGGATTGCAAGCAGTAACTTCTTGTCCGACATCAGTACCTAACCTAAATGCTCTGCAGAATAATTGGGGTACAGTTTCCACAGAAACACTCCAAAATCTTAGTAGAAGCTGTTATAGCTGCACGGGGGTGGGGCAAATCCAATTGTAAGATGTGGTAAAATGCAATGTCATTAAACCAAATATTGGTGTAACATTCAGTCGTCCAAATACTTTTTTTCACATAGTGTACACAGTATAAAGCTTCAGAATAGCGAGCCCTCTAGAGGCTTTTTCGAATGGGAGTGGAACGGGGCGGAGCTCCAGATGGACCAATGGCAGTCAGCCGTTTGGATTCAGTGGAAAGTTTGAAATTTCTGTTGGAGAAAACACGGGTTTGTTCGGTCAACTCGGCCACAGGTAATACCATAAAACTAAATATTAGATATACAGTCGTTATAGGTTTTTGTGAAGTTCTCCACCACTGGCGGCGGTAGGTTAAATATGTAGGTTCTTGTAAAATGACATCAGCTATACAAGATGTCAAACATTTGTTATTGTGTCTATTGGTTGCTAAAGCTAGTGCTAGCTCGGACGGTTGCATTTACATTACCCAAATGCTGACATGAAGCACAAATGCAACTGCGGTATGTGTTAGTTTTTGCGCAAGAGGTCCTATTGTGTGTTGTGTTTAGGCATTATTTGATTAAATGTAGTATGTAAGTTCACCGGGAGATTAGTCAGGTAGCTTCGTGGCAATGGTAAGTTTAGAACGATAGCTTTCTGCCCTCGACTGATAAATCCAGAACAAATTAGCCGATTTTATGTTTACAGGCCTGATTAAGTGCTGTCCAACAGTGTCTCTCGTCCATATCATCTAAAAGCATAACAACCTTGATGATACACTTTTTTGGACAAAATTATTGGGACGACCGACCATTACACCAATAGGGGCTTCTAATACATAGATTTTGATATGGAGCTGGTCCAGCCTTTGCAGCTATAACAGCTTCCTCTCTTCTTGGAAGCTTTTCGACAAAATTTTGGTCAGGGCTGTCTGTGCGGGTCAGTCAAGTTCTTCCACACTCCCCCAACCATGTCTTTATAGGCCTTTCTTTGTGCGTTGGGGGACAGACATAGAAAAGGCTAGAATATAAAAGGACATTCTCCCCAGCCTGTGTCCACAAATGTGGAAGCATTGTGTTTTCCAAAATGTCAAACATTTAGACTGCCCTTTACTGGAAGTAACGGGCTATCTTAACTCAATATTTAAGAGGTCTGTCCCAATACTTTTGTCCATAGAGTATATGGTGATAATGCCTTCTTTGGTACGGTAGTTTTGAGAGAATAATTGTTTTTAGGTATGGATGAGGAGGAGAGCACTGACCGGCAACTACAGCTTGCAATGTTGTGTCAGAAGCTGGAGAGGATCAAGAGATACTACAGTGATGGTGATTACGCTGAAGAATTACATGCCCAGACTTTTATATTGTTTGTTAAAAAATGTCCTAGTGAGAATTTTTGACTATGAAATAATTTTCCCTTTCTTTTAGATGACACGGACAATATTGACCAGATCATCAGTTCAAATTCACCAGACACATGCTGTAATTTTTTGACCAAGCTGGAGGAGAAAGGCAATCCTCACACAGATCCCAGTCTTCTCTCCAAATTAATTGACTTCTACAACAGGGTTTTTTCAAGCTTGTCGTTAGCGAAATACAGCCAGAATGTAAGCTATGCAAAGATGCTGGTCAGATTTGCAGAGCTAAAAGCGTAAGACCCTCCATGTCATTCTTCACTGGGAATTAGAAATAGAAATTTGTTGAAATGTACCTAAAGTGATTACCCCTCTCCCCCCAACAGTATCCAAGATGTCAATGATGCACAGGATAGTTTTGAAAAAGCAAGATCCAACTGCAAGGATTTTGCCTTTGTCCACATTGCTTATGCTCAGTTTGAGCTTTTGCATGGTAAGCAAACGGGCTGATACTGCAATGATCGTAATTGGTAATGAGTTTTCCAAATAAGTTCGTTGTATTAACTAAATTAATTTAAAAATGCAAATGATCGAGTTTTTATTGTGTGTTTTATTGTTTCTTTTATTTTGGTGGGAGTATCTTGGCAAACTGGCTTGGGTAAAATGCATACTTCAAAAGCATAACAAAAAATGTAAAGAAAAGGGGTTAAAGGAAAAGCAGTTAATATCGGCTCATTGACTCAATATTAAACTCCAACAATTTACTTTATGTAGCACATAAGTCTCGGCTTCCTGGGATCAATTTTTCATTTAGATTTTTTTAAATCAACAGGCTATGAGAAGAAAAGTGCTTGGATTCTTCAGTCTGCCTTTGAAATTGGTGCTAAACCGACAGAAAGCCTGGAAACTGCGCTGCAGAATCTCAGATTGGGAAGGCGATGTCTTCTTTCAGAGGAGGATAAAGAAAATATAACAGGTTGTTATTTGTAATGTAGTGTGATTTATGTATGCAAAACTACATGAAATATGTCTACATAAAATATTGTTGACAAGTGTTTTGAATGATCATTGTTTTTTTGGCCTGTCACAGCATTTGAAAATGCACAAGAACCACTAAAAAACAGTTCATTGTGTAAAAGTGGCTCTGGAAAGTTGGATACATCGTGCAATTTCCAACTTGCCAGTTGCTTTTCCTTAGGGTAGGAGACAAATCTAGTTTTATTTTAATTTTTTTATCAATTCACATATATTGCTCTAAAAAGATTTAAAAGTAATTTTAACCATATTATTTTGAAATTACAGAGCTGATCAGAAGAACAGTCAAAAAGATGACAATCTCCCAGCCTGGAAATCTAATCCACACAAAAGATCAATGGCCATGGTAAGGTTGAAAATGTAGGCTGTGTTTATTCAGGGAAAAGTACTTAAAATACAGATTCTAACTGCATTTTTTTTTCCCCTGAAGCCTGGGAGAGTTCCCATGATACCCTTTTCTATTCCTGAAAATGAGAGTGCTGTTTATAAACGAGAGCCTCCCAGCCAAGGCAGTAGCTTGTCTAGGTGAGATGTTTTCTCCTGTGTGGTACTGTTTCTACCAGTCATTGAATTTTAAAATGAACTTTTAAAAAATCTAACTGATGTTTTGCTCTCAGATCGATGTATCGCTCAGGTGCTTGCTCTGTGTTCTCTCTCTCCTCTTCAAAGAAGAGTTCTGGAGATGGAGACTCCTTCAACCTGCTGAATCTGAAGGTAAGACAGGGCTCTTGCAGGGTCTTAAAAATTCTGAAATTCAGAAAGTTAAGTGTAAGGCCTTCAAATATCATAAAATGGCCAGACTTTCATCCTAGGTCTTAAATTTAAATGTAATTAAATTCTAACCATTCATTTGCAAGACACATTGTCTGCAGAAAATAAAATGGTAAAAAGCTGTAGAATTAATCCGTTAATTGTGTTTTTCTGGTCTGCACCGGTGTCTGTGTGGTGATAAAACTACAAATCCCATTGCATGATCACTGCAGCTAGGCACTCCTCCAGTTTGTTTACTAGACTACCTTTCTTGCCAAATCTGTGAAATGCACAAAATTTATGGTGAAATATCTGCAGGTTCTCAAAAGTGAGAGCAGGAGGGCAGCAACCAATAACTGGAAATGTAGATGATATTATATTTAGATTATTATTTATGGTAAAAATATATAATTTTCCTAATTTTGTATATTGCCATGAAAAGACAGTAATTGGGTCCTGTATATATGATATATATTCATTCAAATGTCCCTATTATAATTGTCTTTCCCTGTTTATTTATGTGAAGAGATTTGAAAGTGGTTATATATGTGGCATGTGATTTGAAAGTGGTAATACGTGTATGTGGTGTGTTTTTTTTTTTTTTTTTTTTTTGGGTAGCCACCTGTTGTTAGTCCGGAGTCATATCCTTGGGAGGACATTGCTGAAGTGGAATCCACTACAACAATCCTGCAGAGACCAGAGAAGAAGGATGCTACGAGAGTAGATGGTGCCACTTTGCTAATATTTTTTCTTGATAATCTTCTGTGATTTACTTATTAATTTATATTAACCATTCAGTAATGATTTTTATGCATTTTAATTTTGATACAGAGATTCCTTTTATTTCTTTTTCAGATACCACTGGCAAAATGAACCAGATAATTAGTTCAAACTCTGCCGAGACTTGCTTTGTATATCTCACAAACCTGGAAAAAGCTGGTGACCCTAGCACAGATGCTGCTTTCCTGTGCAAATTACTGGACTGCTACTCCAAAGTGTTCTCTAAACTTCCCCTTGCACTGCATAGCAAAAATGAGAGCTATGCTCGAATGCTGATTAGATATGCCGAATTGAAAGGGTAAATACATTTTGATTTGCCGATTTTTTTTTTTTTTTATTGCAATGTTAGCAGGTATAGTGTGCGATACATTTTTGCATGTCCCTCTTTTTGTAGAATTGAAGATCCAGATGATGCTGAAGAGAATTTTACCATTGCCAGAACCAATAGCAAAGCTTTTGCGTTTGTGCATATTGCTTATGCGCAGTTTGAACTCTCCCGAGGTTAGTGGATATCGATCAAATAATTTCAATTTACTAATGTAATATTCTTAAAATGTGCATTGAGTGTACACATTTTAAGAATATTAATAAGGACTTCTTCTGATGTTTATTTCTTAATCCAAAGCACTCTTCTTCAAGCTGCATATGCTACAATTGATCAACTGAGTCAGCAATAAGTGTACCGTAAAGAGTTTACCACTACTTTAATGTGGACAAATGGTACATGTTCAAAAATCTGTCGTACACATCCATAAATGCATTTAAACATAGTAAACGTTCTTTGTTTGCATGCAGGTAATATCAAGAAAAGCACTTCCGTTCTGCAGAAGGCCTTGGCCTCGAACGCCAAACCCGTTGAACATCTTCAGATGGCGATAAAGAATTTAAAGTCAGGAAAATCTCAGCTGTTTCCACATGAAGAAAACGAGGATATTGCAGGTTACTCATGTTTTCTAGGTTGCGACATCCTGTGTAAACATATCAACATTCCTTATATCAGATTCCTTACATTACTATTTCTGCAGACATTGCCGGCATTCTGAATGATAAAGGACGAAGAGAAGAAGAGAATCCACTAAAAGTTTCCAGTATTAAAGAGCTATCAAAACCTAATGTTATTGCAAGTTCATCAGACTGGAAGATTCCTGCACGTATCAACAAATACGCGTCTCCAGAGGTATGGCTGTGGAAAGAGATGGTGTTTTGCTTCCATACTGTTTTATAATATTTGTATAAGCTCCAGTTACCTAAAATCTGCCAGTATTCTTAAAATATGTAAATCATAGTAGATGTTAAGTGTTACATTTGTAATTTGCATTATATAATTATTTGATGTACTTCTTCAGGAACAAAAACCCATTTCCACTCCAGGGGCTCTTTACTCCATGAGAACTCCTTCTGCCTCCATGCCACCCAGGTTAAATCCAGCATGGAGCAGTCAAACACCAAACTATAAAGACTTTAAATTAAGCAGGTAATGACACATCGGAGACTTGTACATTAAACTGGATGTTTAATTCATTTACAATTTTTTGACCGCTTTTGTTCCTTTAATATAGTTTTGTTACACCTGTGATGAAGCAGAGACCACCAGTCAGAGTTCCATCTACTGCTCTGAGTTTCAGCAACCTACAGCTAACCTCCGCTCCACAGAGTCAAGTCTCTTGTGCACCGCCAGTGTCACAGGTGAAGTAAGAGCAGTTGGTTATCCAGCTGTTATTTGAATATTCACATAAATATATTAATATAGAACAGATAATATAGGTTTTCATATAGAACGTTGAGAGTTTAGGCTTGATTTTGGTACAGATGACCTAGAGATGTCTGGCTATGAAATGTGTTTACAGGGTGCTGTCCCTGCCATCACCAACGAGTCCATCACAATCAAAGGCAGGCAGTTCCTTATTCTTAAGATGATAGGGAGAGGTGGTTCCAGTAAGGTATGGTGTGAATAATGATGTGACTCTAATTATTTATGTACTTAAACACAGTATTGACACTTTTTAGCTTGATGGATGCTAGTAAATGAAGCAAATACTGCCATTTCAGGTGTATCAGGTTCTGGACCAGAAGAAGCAACTATATGCTGTGAAATACGTAAACCTGGACGAGGCAGATGCCCAAACAATTGAAAGCTACAAGAATGAGATTGAGCACTTAAATCGCCTCCAGCAGTACAGTGACCAAATCATCAAGCTCTATGACTAGTGAGTGTGTCCAACACCCCAATATAACTTTTAGCATCTGTATGGTCAAGGAATAGTTTACTAGAATTTCTTTTTATTTTGTTCTCAACCTAAATATCACAAGTGTCTGCTTTGTTTTTTTTTATAAGTTTTTTTCTTTCTTTGCTTGCAGTGAGATCACAGACACCTACATCTACATGTTGATGGAGTGCGGCGGCCTTGACCTCAACACTTGGTTACGCGACCGCAAGACGGTCGACTCATTAGATAGGAAGTTCGTCTGGAGAAATGTGCTGGAGGCAGTGCAGACCATTCACAAACATGGTGATTATGTGTTGCTGACTACAAAATTAGAGTTAAAAACTATCAAGTTGGGTATCTTTGTTTATTTAACTGTTTTTCTTCTATTTATTTTAAGGTATTATCCACAGTGATTTGAAACCAGCTAATTTTGTGATTGTGAATGCCTCTATTAAACTAATTGACTTTGGAATAGCCAACCACATTCAACCAGATATGACCAGTGTTATGAAGGACTCACAGGTTAGTTTGGAATTTTGTTGTTCGTACAGTGAATTAAAAAAAAAAGCAACATTTTGTATGTGTGCAGAATTAACTATTCTAGTGCTGTACTTCAGGTGGGAACGCTAAACTATATGCCACCAGAGGCCATAAAAGACACGTCTTCTAAAAGTGGAAAGCCAAGGTCAAAGGTAAAATATATTTTCATACTTTTATAGCATGTAAAATGGCTATGGATTAGCCACAATCATATAAATACTCCTAAAAATTACATGTATAATTAGGGTGAAAAATAAGAGATTTATTTTTTTGAGACTTCTGACGAATAAATGGGAAAAATCTTCAAAACTGCTAATGATGCCAATATGCTCTTCTGATGAGCTTCTTAGTTCCTCCGTTCTTATTGCAGTGCCCCAATGCTTGTATTTTATACAAATTTTATGATGTGATTCTGAAAACGATGTATGTGAAAATATCAGATAATCCCAGTTATCATTTTGGTACACACCATGTTATTACATACAGTGACAAGAATAAAAAAGTGAACCTTCTGGAATATCATATTTGCATTAATTCATAAAATGTAATCTGATCCAAGTCAAACGGACTGACAAATTTACTGTGCCTAAAATAACAATAGATTAATGTTTTTCGTCATTGTCCTGTTGTCCACGAAATTCCAGACACATAAAAGCATGAAATTCCAAATGGTTTACCTTTTTCTTGTCTCCGTATCAGAAACAACATTCTGAAGGAAATAAGTATACCAGGGGTAGATGTCCTGTTATAATGCCCTTTATAAACCCAGTAATACATTTATTGTTGTGGTCCACAGATCAGCCCTAAAGGTGACGTGTGGTCACTTGGTTGCATCCTGTATTACATGACTTATGGGAAAACCCCTTTCCAAACCATCACCAACCAGATCACCAAGTTACATGCCATTATTGATCCGTCCCATGAGATTGACTTTCCTGACATTGCTGAGAAGGATCTGCTAAATGTACTTAAGGTATGGTTTGTGCTGTAGTATATTTGTTCCATTCATTTAATAAAAAAGCATAATCACAAGTGTATATAACATGTAGCATTGTTTCAACTGTTTAAACAAATCTCTTCCCTTACTTAGGGTTGTCTGATACGGAATCCCAAAGAACGGATTTCGATTGCAGAACTGCTTGACCATCCGTACTTAAGGCTTCAGCCTGAGAAACCTCCTGAGCCAGGTCACTAATATCCATTTTAAGGCTAAAACTAAGCAAATAAATGTGAAATTGGGACATGGATTGAACTGATTAGTGAGTATAATAGTATTTATAATAGTATTTGATGGAATCTTTTTTTTTTTCTTTCATTCTTCTCCGTAACAGAAACATGCAACAGTGACCTAAAGAGAATTCCAAATGAACTGGTTGCTTTGGAGTCTCCTAACAGCATTGCAAGAGCTGCTAATGTAGGTATCTTTAAACTGAAAGTCACCCCTACTGCCGTATAATTTCTAGTACATACTGAGTTGCAATTCTTTCGTTTATCTGTTGTTCAACCTCAGTACTGTTTGTCCTGTCTCTACAGAATCTTGCAAAAAGGTGCAATAGTGGGAAGAAGTTGGATGTTTCTGAGTGTGTGAAGAATTCAAGTCAGTCCACCTGAAATGTTTTATTTGGATATTCAACATAGCAAATTTGTTTTCTAAGACAAGCAGATTGCTGATATTCCTGGACAATTCTTTTATAAAAAGATCATTTGTTAATCTTGTCCATATCCAGTAACATGTGATCTTTCTTTTGCCTACTTTTAATGGGATTTTTTTTTTCATGTCCTTTGTCTCAGTCAATGTTTATATATTCTGCTGTTCTAAATAAATGTGCCCTTTATGCATTGGTTCCTATTACTTGTCAGAAAAGATTTATAACATTCTGTGTTTTGTGGGTCTCATTTGTGCAGGGCAATAGACTTTTTTTTAATGTTTTTTATTATTATTACATGAATTTTTCTTATACTCAAGCGTCGATGACCTAAATATCGTTCGGAAAGTGCTTGAGTTGGAAACTGTTTCCAGCAGCGTTTACAGCATTGAGTGTCCTGTATTGTTACGTTATTATCAGAATGGCTTTTATTGGTCACTACACTATTACATGCAGTGAAATTAGACCTCTTCGACCATAACAGACAATACAATATTTTACATGGGGATAACAGTTCGCATGTAAGAGGGTATCGCGTGACAATGCTTTGGCTGTCACGCAGTGGCACTGGACAGTGTTGATTGCAGGCTAGAGTTTAGATTCTCTGCCCGAACCCGACACGGCCCGATCCCCGCCCTGTCGTCGGGGCGTGATCAAGCATTTGATTTTTTTAATCATACAAGCCCCTAGTGGTACATGGCAGTCATTACAACTAGTTTACGCTGCGCTACAGTCCCAGGTTCAGACCGAACGCGGCATGCGCTGCGCTCGCCGCGGGGCTTGCGCTTTCTCTTTAAAATCAGCAAGTTTAGCTCAACGCGCCG
>JBBKCR010000006.1:15219588-15233359 GCA_037577295.1 Ladigesia roloffi | reverse complement strand
ATTAATAATAATAATAATAATAATAATTAGTATTATTTTTAATAATATAATAATAATAATTATTAGTAGTAATAATAATAATGTTATATTGTTATAATAATAATAATAATAATAATAATAATAATAATAATAATAATAATAACGTTAGATTATTATTATTTTTAAGAAATATATATAAAGCTGATTATTATATATACGAGTGTGGGTGCGTGCGTCTGTGTATTACGCATTAAACTTGTCTTTGAGAGAAGTCCTCTTGGTCCTCCATAAGAGACGCCCACCAGTTCAGCCAATCAGCGCAGCGCTCTCCTGTTCCCCGGTGACGTCACGATCCGTCTTCCTGCTCTCTGTGTGTATGATGGCGACGCTTAGGATTCTCTTGAGGAGAGTGAGCTCCCCATCCTCCTGTCTGCATAGCAGCTGCGGGGTCACTCAGCTCAGACTCTCTCCGGCCTGCACGACCAGGCAGAAAACCCAGAAGAGGCATGCTGCACATTTCACCTTCCAGCCGGACCCCGTACCTACTCAGTATGGTAGGAAACCCGGCCCGGGGGCTTCAGCCTGATCACTCCTCTAAACTCTCTTCACACTAACAGCACTCATGCGCTTCACTCAGAAACACAAACATACATTTAGACAGAGAACAATATTTCTGTAACGAGTGGGTTGAGTTCGGTGATCAGAAGGTGTCTGTCAGCTGTGTGTTTTATAACGAGTTTATGGAATTCTGTAGGCTGGTGTATCTGTCTACAGGTGTTTCATAGGGGTCACAGACTGCAGCGGCCTGTCATCTGTAATACTCTTTTACTCAGTGTTCAGCAGTGTAACACTAACATTACTGTGCAAAGATTTAGTGTACTGTATACATTTGGCTTAGTTTAAATGCAATAAAATAGCAGCAAGTGATAAGTTAATGAGATGAATATTCAATTACCTTCAGTCAACACACAGGTAAAAGTTGAGCTGTATATTGCTCAAATCTGATTAAGAACAGAATGACTTTTAAACATAAAAGACACAAGCAGAATGGGCAATAATTTACAGGCTACAGGAAGGTTTTGCCCTTATCCAGAGGTTGTTAACTTTCCTATGCCACTTTTATAGTGTATGGAAAGATTTGTCTCAGTCTGACACTGAGACAAAACTTCAGCAGTTTTCTGCTGAAGTTTTAATACTGTTGTTGTTATGCTTCCCTTTAGGCCCCACCACGAAGATGAATCTGTTCCAGTCTGTAACCAGTGCCTTGGACAACACGTTGGCAAATGACCCTACAGCAGGTTTGACTGGCAGTGTCGGTTCTACTACACATATGTAGTTCAGTGAAGACTTTGTTGGATTAGGATTATTTTCATGTATTAATATAGTGCCAGCATTCAAACACACTGGTCACTTCACATCCTTAGCATTCTGGTAAAAGTAAATTGCCCCCTTATAGTCACAAGCAAACCCAGCACAGTACACAGTGTGAACAAACAGTGAAATTCTTTCTCTGCATTTAACCTGTTCACAAAGTGAAGCTGCAGGCTTCCAGTGACGGAGTTGCCAGGGCGCAGTATGTAAGGATGGTATCTTGCTCAAGGGTAACTCAGTGATGTTAGTAGCAGTCCTGTGATTTAAATCTGGTAATCATCTGGTCACAGGGACAACTCACTAAACAATAGGCCATCAGCTGTGGCACATGATGTGTTCTGTGCAAAAAGAAAAGAGTAAAACTGCCAATTAAGCAGTAAATAACGTTTAGAAAACTGTATAGAACTTTAAGTGAAGAATGAGGAACCTTGGAGCCTAAATTGGTTCACTGAGTTTAAATCTATATTCTTATATTTGAGGTACAAGTCCTGTAGCAGACGCAAATGATTCATTTTGCTATTACTACTCTATTGGCCAGTATCTCCTAAAAATATGGTAGCGCTGTTGTCCCAGCAATAATTCTAACATTAACTCTGCTTATGTTTCTGGCGGCTGCAGCTATGTGACCAAGTTTTTAATTTGCATTCCACACCTTATAAAATCTGTTTCTTTCTGTAGTCATTTTCGGGGAGGATGTGGCCTTCGGTGGAGTATTTCGATGCACTGTTGGTCTTCGCGACAAATATGGTGAGTGTGTCTCATAATTACTCAAATACAGATGTAAGACCAAGTCCTAGCTGTCAAAATGTATACCTGGTCTCTTCATGTAAAAATATGCAAGAGTATCTGCATCATATCCTGGTCAGAGTTTTGGCACATGCATTTATACTTTGTTTAGTAAATGTGTGTCAGCCAGACTGAAATCCTATTTCTATGATATGCAATTCGTCTTGCAAACAAGCAATGGGAGTCATGTTCTGCTCCAAACCACAGATTGCACAACATTCATTGTGTACAAAAAAAACACTGTTATCCTCTTATTTCATAACCATCATGAAATGCATGCTTTAAAACCGTGTATAATAGCAAGACAGTGGAAAAACACTTTAACCAAATGTTGCTTTATTTGATCTAACTTGATCTAAGTTGTTTAATTATTTAAAATCAGGGGAAACTCGCGTCGTTCTTCATTTAGAGGTGCAAATTGAAGGTCGGCCTGGTATCACAGATCTGGGGTTTTTGTTCATAAATGTGCCTTGGAGCTCCATTTACTCTACTGTTTTTTTTTTTTCCCAGACCACCTTCTGAGATGATTTTAATGATCAATTTTAAAACTGCCTCCTATGTGTTTTTGTTACTTTTTCATTAGCATTTTTTGTGATTTGGCATAGTCCAGATACACTATATGGCCAAAAGTATTGGGGCGACTTAAATGACATTGCTTTCAATACATATTTTAATATGGAATAGGTCCCCCCCGTTTGCAACCATGACCGCTTCCACTCTTCTTGGAAGGCTTTTGCATTTAATCTCAAAAGTGTTAGATGGGGTTGAGGTCAGGGCTCTGTGTGGCCCATTCAAGTTCTTTCACACCAAACTCATCCCACCATACCTTTATGGAGCTTGCTTTGTGCACTGGGGTACTGTCTTTCCTCAAACTGTGTCCACAAAGTTGGAAGCATGGCGTTGTCCAAAATGGCTTGGTCTGTTTAAGCATCAAGATTGCCCTTCACTTAAAATAAGGGGCCTAATCAAAACCCTGAAAAACTGTTGTGTCCTAATGCTAATGTATACTTCTGATGCTCCACATGAAGTAACCACATACAAACAGTCAAATACTTGCATTTCATGAGCACTAGGTGGCAGCACAATGCTGCATTTCAGATGCTTAAACTTGAGTAAACGGCGGCCAGCACATGGATTGCCCTCCTGAGAGCTCTAGTTAGAATTAGCATTTCCTATCATAAAGATTTCCGTGTTAGGATCCATTAAGACATTTGCTAAAATCATAATGCCTGCAGTAGATTATTTAACTGCATTAAATGAATGACTGATCTGGTTTGTTTGGAATATTGACATACACATATTTTGTCTATTTCCACTAAATAAAAAAAAAAAAAAAATTCTTGCTCACTCTTAACATTTTTTCAATGTTAGAGTTTGGAAATAATGTGGGTATCCCTCAAATGCAGAATTAACTGTCTTTTGTTTTTGTTTTTTGACTGTATTTTGTTATTGTGTTTGCAACTTGTTGCCAAACTCTTCCAGATCAATTATTTTTTTTTTGTTGCAGTTTTGTGTAGTGTGAATTTAGTGTTTTTATTTAGAAAATGTGTGTATTTCGGATTCAATCTTTAGATATTTATAGCAATTTGATATTTTCTGCCTGCTTCCATTAACATGATTATATTCACATCACTGGACAAACATGAGGTGATTCATGGATTGCTTAGCAACTTGTAGTTTAAAATAAACACAAGTTAGTCTCTCCCTCTCTACCTTGCTACCTCTCTCACTCGCTCCCTCTCCTCTTCATCTTTCTCCCTCTCTCTACCTCTCACCCTTTTGTTTTCATTGACGTCAGAATTGTTGACCTTTTGCGAGGAATCATTATTTTCCATGCCATCTCTTTAGACAGGAAAGATGGCGCATCAATGGCTACCTGCACAAGTGACGCACTCAGACACACACACACACACACACACACACACACACAAACACACAAACACACAAACACACACACACACACACAAACACACTGCTAAACATTACTTAATGCCACTGCTGTCCATCTGAATTCCACATTTTCAGCTGTGTCCTCTTCCCACTGGTTCCAGTAGCTCTCTCTTTGAAACTGACTGATCAAACCAGCCAGGAAACATCTCTGAGGTGACATTCTCCATCTTGGTAAATGGAACCACCTTGCGTTTGGTATTCAATAATATTTCCATCCAAGAGAGAACAGATTTATAATTCTCTTTGAATGGAGACTGTCCTGTTTGGAGCTGACTGAAACTCTGAAATATTCATCATCATTGTCTCCATCATTTGTCAAGATTTCTTCTTAGAAGTCCATTTAAAGCACAATGTGTGATTTATAAGTGATTGTGAAGTCATAGTGTCTAATTTCACTGGTCTAGTCCCTAGGCCTCAGTTTAGATTTAGAATATAGAAATAGCTTGCCTGCTTGACATAAATGAAAATAGATCCCCAACCATGAGTCTTATTCTTGTGGTTTGTTGTTGGAGTATAGGATAGAGGAGGAAATTGTTGTTTTGTGGTGATGGAAAAGTCTTCTATTTGGGGCTTAATCTACCTTGTTTCTTACCACAGTTAAACAAAAAGCAACTACCCTGTGCTGATCTTGTTTAACTCACTTTGTTTTCACCACTTTGTCTGTGGTTCCTCAGTGTATATACAGCTAAACCCCCCCCCCCTCACTTTTTTTTGCCAGGAAAAGACCGCGTGTTCAATACTCCACTCTGTGAGCAGGGCATTGTAGGATTTGGAATAGGTGTAGCTGTTGCAGGAGCCACTGCCATTGCAGAGATACAGTTTGCCGACTATATCTACCCAGCTTTCGATCAGGTGGGTGAAATGTTTGTAAAATGTTGAAAGAAGGGACATACTAAACTTCTGGCCACCAGCACTTTCAGCTTTTGGGCAAAAGAGAAAAAACTGAACTATAAACAGTATGCAGTGGCTACATTCTGTACAGTCTTCATTTTGCACTCATTTTTAAAATGTTTACAGAATTAATTAAAAAAAAAATTACATTTTCCAAACATCTTTTGGAGCAAAAGTTATTTCACCAACTGAAGTTGTATGTTCGATTCTTTTGGGTTTGTGTTTTTTGGAATCTAAAACCACCCCATCTAGAGAAATGACCGATTGTCCAATAATAATGATAATCCAATTATGATAATAATATGTATGTATAAATAAGTAATTTTATAAATATGTATAATTATACATATATACAGAGAGATAGATATATAGATATTTGTAGCTTGTGTTGAAATCGATCAACTCATATAAAACACCGCCAAAAACACATCCTGTCTGAGACATCCAGTTTCTTGCACAGTAGTAGTGGGTTTTACCTTGTAAAGATGAATGTGCCATTATCTGGCTGACATGCGGGGATAACGTGAGGATTTTGCTTGCCTGGTGCTGAGCCCTGTGTGTCCTCACATTGCGGAAGATGAATGAGTTTTCACTCTTTCGTCAAGGCAACAGAGTATCAGATGTGATAATGGGGGAATATTTTACCACAGCGGGTCCTGCTGCATGAGTGATATTAGAGCCAACCTCTGAGTCACGTTGCCTCTCTGCACTCTGTCAGGACTCTGTCCGGAAGGGAAGAATGGTCTTTATGGAGGCCCATGCAGGATCTTAGGAAAGTAAAGGTGTTTTGCAAAGCAAAACCATTGTCTGCTTCTCTAGTTGTACTGTAAACGTTTCTGAGTTCTGGGAAACTGGAATTGTTATTTATCATTTTTATTTATATATTTTTACTAGTAGTTTTATTGTTATTAATATTTATATGGTTGGTTATTTATATTAATATTGTATATTTTAGACTACATCACTTTAATACATTTACTGTGGTTCAGTTTTTGTTCAGATACAACAGTTAAAAAGAATTTTTAGGAGCCTGTTAAAAGAGAATCTTTTGATGGTAATAAACAGAAATTATTGAGGCTTTTTTTGGGGCTTGTACAGTTCTGTCTTCTTTGGCTTCCACTTGCCAGGAACATAAAAATTGTTATGTTTTCACTGAAATATATCTAGTTATGAATCTAGTTTTCCTAACTTGCTTTGCTCTTGAAGATTGTAAATGAAGCTGCCAAGTACCGGTACCGTTCAGGTAACCTATTTGACTGTGGGAACCTGACCATCCGTGCTCCGTGGGGCTGCGTGGGCCACGGCTCCCTCTACCACTCTCAGAGTCCAGAGGCCTTCTTTGCTCATGCCCCTGGCCTTAAGGTAAGACTTCACCAAGCTTGTGAATCGATGCACTTTTATAATCCTGATTCTAAATTTTGAAAATAATGGAAAATATGATGTGAAATAGAAATGGGAAAATGGGGGCAAAATCGTGGTTACGTTTCAGCCTCATCAGACCACACTTTTCCTCTTTGGAATGAATGGCAACAGGGTAAAAAACATCATGTTCTGTTGCTATGGTGTGCTTGTATGTTCACCAAAGCATTCTATGAGTGGTAGAAATTGCTCTGTCATATATAGAAAGTCTGGACTAAAGATTGACTAGCAGCTTTGGTATTCTATTGATTTTTTTTTCATTGACTGAAATCTTGATATATACTGCTGGAGCTGTCTGTTGCTGGGAGTTTTAAACAGATGCTGACAAATATCCATCATGATGTTGAATTTTTCAACCGATTTATTTAAATTAGTTAGGGTTTTATATTGCACTTTTGTGGGATTTAAAAAGGAGCTAAATGTGGGTCATTATCAGACACCCTGTAACCTGAACTTCAGGTCTGATCTGACAGCTTATGATTATAAGCGTGGCACTTAATGATTGCCCTCCACAGATCCTGAGTACTAAAAATGTCAACACTTTTTCTTTGACGAGGAACGTGGGATTGTCTAGAGCTCTGTACAAAATGTAACACTCAGTCCCTCCAAACTATGCCTGATTCAAACACTAAATAAGGAAAACATGTTCTGTTGAGGTACGTTTAAAAGGGTCAAACTGGTGAATCAGATCAATTTAAAATAATAAGGAGTTGAGATTTGTTTTTTGCTTAATTGTTCTCTGCTGTGTGATTCTTTTTCCATGAGAATGTCATGGAGTCATTACTTTCAATGCGGTATTATGTTCAGTTCAAATTAGATTATTCAGTAAATTACTTTTACATTTGATCCATATTCAGTGTCCCCAGGCTCTTCTGCATTTCTGATGCTTGTTTTGATGTCCTGGGACTTTAAGTTAAAATTTTAATAATTGTAATCTTTTACCGGAAAATACGCACCAGGCATTGAGTGGAAATGTATAGTCTGCAGAATAATTAGTATCAGATTACACCACCACCAGTTTCTTTACCAGTCTAATGGGTAATTGCTTTTTTCAGGTTGTTGTGCCTAGAGGTCCCATCCAAGCAAAGGGGCTTCTTATGTCCTGCATCACTGATAAGAACCCCTGCATCTTTTTTGAGCCCAAGATTCTCTATAGAGCAGCAGGTTAGTTCCCTATATCACAGTTTTTCAGAAATATTATTTTTATCATCATTTAAAAATTTTGAAATATGCAATTAAATGAATGGTACCACATTGCAATAGTTTAATATTCTATAAGCTGGAATGAACAATTTGGGATTATGCTTGAGAAGTTTTTTTTTCCTCTACTGACATTAAATTTTAAACTAGAGCCAAACTATTTCAGTCAGCAAGGAAAAAGGCTCCTGAATATGGTCTCCACTTTGACAAGCCATGCAGTGCTCTGGAGAAATACTGCTTCTGTCAGTTCCTCCTGTTGTAGTCAGTAGTACTGTGTTGTGAAAGTTGACATGGAGATTCATTTGACTTTGGAACTTAAGCAGGATCTTAAGTGTATTTACATTCTTCATGTTCCTGGTGGACATGGATGTGCCTTGAACTGTTCTGCTGTTTACTGTGAAGAGTTAAGCCTCTGAGCAATTCAGTAACTTTTGTCCCAGAGTATTCCATGATACTGCGATAAAGTATTCAGAATTTTATATGTGTTATTAAGACTCAGGGCGCTTGGCTGCGGTGGCACCACTGGGGCCAGCATGGCAGACAAAAATGTGCGCAGAAAGACCAGTTAATATTTTGGAGAACAGATTATTTACGATGGCATAATAGCAGATGTGGCATATGCGATGTGGATGTTTCCACTGTTGGCCGGCTGGCGTGATGAGCTCTTGGAAAGATCACAGGTACACACTGTAAAATGGCTCATTTCGTTTATCTGCTTGAGTGACGCCAAATGATAATAAGGGTAACGATGGGTCTTTTGGTATGTTAGCTATTCCCTTCTCATGTTAAATCTCTCTGGATACAACTTGGTTACATGGTGCAAAGACATTCTGCATGATGGACCTAGATGAGTACACAGCAGCGGGAATTAGGGCTTCAGAATATGCGCAGAAATTCTGAAAAGTAGTTGAATATTGCGATGATGCAACAAATAAACACAATTACTAAGCTCAGTATCATTCTATAAAATGATGGCAGATCATAAATGTTCTCAGACCTTTTTATTCATGTTGTGTTACTATGTCAGTTGATTCCATTTTCACATGGGTTCATTAAAAAAAAAAAAAGTTCAAGGAGACACTTTGTAGCATTTTGATGAATTTGGCATATAAAAGGGTAAAAAAAAAATGCTTTCAATACATTTGAGTATTTTCACAGGCCTTGTTCAGGAATCTGAGAAAGCAACAAAGCAGTAAAAAATGGGACAGAGCAATGATATGAAGAAATCACAGTGGGAAATGTGATTCAGCTTTTAAAAAATATGTTGAAACAGCCATGGTTGGACCATACACCATCCACAGAAAATATAACAACTTTTGAGGAAATGTAATATCAAAAATAAAAGCTTTGGCAAAAGTACTTCTTTTCAGCTGATGAATCTAAATGTCTTAATTCAAATGGCTCTTCTTTTTAGTACTGACATGTAATGCTGGAGCGATTGCAGTGTGTAGAAATATTCCGAAACGTTCAGTCAAATGCATTTGTTTGGGGAGAAAGAGCGAATAAGGAGAGAAGAGTCACTTCGTTCTGGCTCAGGCAATGCATGTCCATCCACAACAGTGTTTCCTTCATATGATTGGATCATGCTTCAAAAACCAGACCTCCTCCTCCTCCCCTCATACAGACTGTATGCTACAACTCTTACCTTTCAGCCATCAATTTTCTTAATCACAGTCATTATGGGTTTTGTACTTGATCTCAAATGCTAAATTATCTTCACAGCTAAATGATATTTGATTACAGGTTCTTTTCACCCCTTTTGTTTAAGCTTCATTTTACCTTATTGGCTCATTTGATCTATTGTCCTCTTGTCTGGGGTTCGCCATCTCTCTGGCTGTTGTGGCAAGATGGATTAAAAAAATATATATATGCATGGCTCCCAGCTGGATGGAAATTGCACATTCGCTGCAAGTACATACAATTCCAGAAACCGCCACTAAACCTTATACTGGGTCTGCTCAGGGTAACCGGTTATTTGTATATTAAAGTGTAATTTTTTGTTCTAAAGTAGGGATTGAATAGGATTAAGGCTTTGGTCAATTCTGTTGAATATTTTGTACAGTAAGTGATATTTTTCTTCTTCGAGTGGAAAATTTTGGTTCAAACATTACATTTCCAGGGATATCACCATTTTAACTATGATCGGTTTGTGTACACACTAGATTCAGACACGGTCTACTGCTTGATATAAATAAAAGCTGACATCAGAACATGTGATTTACCACAACCTGTGGGTTGATTTTTACATTCATCCAATTATTATTCAGTGACTTTTACACAAAGCAGGTCTCAAACCCAAGAATAGACTTAACACTCCAGGCCGGTCAGCACAGAAGTCAATGTAATTCAAGGATCTCTGATTTTGTTATAAAATAACCTAAATATATCTGTGGTCTTCCTTATTGGAAATGTTGAAACATGGTCTAGGTTGAGGTTTTCATGCCTCAAGAAAAGTGGCAGTCAACCAAATGGTTGTCTGGAGCTGGAGACCAGGGCTCATAAGACTTACTTGATTGGTACTATACAACAGCAGCCAGCAACCACTGTTATTGATACATACTAATCTTCTGGACAGGCTATACTGTTTAGAATTTGTATCTAATGTCATAAATGGCTTTACAAGGAAAAATAAGAAATTAAGATACCTGACCAGGTATTTTCAGAATGAGATCAGGCATGGAGTGGCTTTCGCTTAACAAGGCAGCAATTGAACTTTGGTGACCCTGGGATTAGCAGATTTGGCACAGTGACATGTTAAATCCATAATCATTAGTGAGAATAAACAATATTTAGAAGGCTGATGGAGCAGTTTTTCCCAAGATGCACTAAACAGCTGTGAATTGTCTCTTAGTCAGTCACTCCACAAATGACTAATCCTTTTTCTTTAGTCCTATAACCTTAAGGCATATTTTGTCATATAAATATGCAGGCCTCATTTTTTTCTTAATTAATGTGTTTGAAGGAACACGTTGAGGAACAGCTCTGCATTACAAGTGACTGAAGTCTTTTGAATGCATTGTTGATTGTGCAGATACGTTGGAGTGGTAGTGTATGGGCTTCAAGGTTTGAATCGCTAAGTGGACGTACTTTGAGTTGTTACATTTTAGAGAACTTTAGATTTTTATTATATTGTTTCCCTTTTCTTGAAAATCGAATCGGTTTAATGAGGATACTGTGATAAGAAAATATGATCTATGTGGTGCTTCTCCTGCCACGGTGTTCCTGAAGCGGTTTCACGTGTGCTGTGTTGTTTTCTTTCTGCAGTGGAGCAGGTCCCCACCGAACCGTACCAAATCCCTCTAATGCAGGCGGAGGTGATTCAGGAGGGAAGCGATGTCACATTTGTTGCCTGGGGAACACAGGTAGGCCTTACGAGTGGCAGGAGGAGGGGAAATGAGTTCACACATATTGGTTCAGCCTCAGCAACACATGTGGAGCGGTGCACCAGGCTCAATGGACTCTAATTTAGACTCTGAGCTTTGTGACATTTCCAAGTAAAAAGCTGAACCATGGATTAAAAAGGGTTCCATCAAAAAGCTCAGCCCTCTTAGCAGGGGAGCGCCGAGGGATGCTGTCACTGGACACAGCGCTGACCTCTCGCCCTGACCAACAGCGTTACCCTTCTCTGTGTAAACAGGCTGCGTCTGCTCGGGCCGATTCTGTCTACCTCTTATCTCCTCTGTGTGCAGGGTGGGATTATGATTTCAATAGCCCTCCGGGTGTCCAAAGCCTCGGCTCTCCCACTCAACAGGTTTATCCTGCCTGCAGCATAATTTACCCTCTCCCAAAGAGCAAAAGGGAGTAAGGGGCCGAGGGGAAAGTGAGGAAATCACCTTATTTTAAGCCAAGTGTTTTGAGGAGAGGGAAGATCTATTGAGGCTCTGGAAAACAAAGCTTGTTGCAAAACACATTCTCTCTTTCTTTCTTTCTCACTCCATTATTCCTCCTGTTCTTTAGCACACCACCTCAATCTGAGGTGCTAAAACAGTTAATGAAGTACAACTGAAGAGTTCCACACTGTGGTGTGTTTTTCAGGCCTGTCTTCTGTTGTCCCACATCAGATTATAAATGTACACAGGGGTCATCCAACCGATCTGAATCAAGTCGGCCAAGCAGAAAGTCACTGCCAAACAAGAGTGTAAAACTGGTAGAATTGCAACAAACATTTGGTTCTAAAAAGTGTTAGTTGAAAATTGTTTGTTTTTGAGTAAAAAAGCAAAACAGTTTGTGTTTGTGTGATTTATATTCCAAGACACTGTGTTTAAATGAACCCAGAACGACAGCTGTTTGACTTGGAAAATTAGCCTGAAAGTTTTGGAGTATTCCTTTAATGAACATGAGAGGTGTGAAAGGAGCTGACCACATACGCTTCTGTTCTGCAGGTCCATGTTTTGAGAGAAGTTGCGAACATGGCACAGGAGAAACTTGGTGTGTCTTGTGAGGTCATCGACTTGCAGACTATTATGCCCTGGGACATAGAGACTGTATGCAAGGTAGGAGGCTTTGGGGCTCTCTCCTTCTCTCCCTCATTCACATAATCTTGTTCACGCTTCAGTTGTTTACCACTTATAAAACGAAAGTTGGGCCTATTTTTTAGACATCTGTAAAGTGCTTTCAGTTACATCTTTCTCACTGTATGTGATCTGTATGTAATCTGTAGCAAGTCTTGGGTACCACTCTGTCCAACCATATTATGACATGGCTTCCAAAAAACTCCATGTACTGTTTTCTTTTCAAACCAGAAGGTCTGGAAAAAGTCTGGTCAAATCCTGTTTGTGTTTAAGTTTTGGTCGTTTGATCATTGGGTTTTGGAGGCAGAAAGTAATGGCACTGACAAATATACTGTTAACTGTTAACAATTAACTTCCAAACTTCTGAAGCCTTGGTGGGATACCACTTAAAAAGAACTGGCCAATTGGAATTGATCACGTATTCTTATTCTGTTGTGTAAAAAGTCTGCTAAACCGTTTCGGGTGGTTGGCTCGAACCTGTCTGTTTGTAAAATAAACTGTGATTTTTCAAACATCACCCTGTTAAACAGACACTCTTTGCCTAACAACACCTCTTTTATTTCCTTTTTTTGTGACTTTGGTAGACAAAAGGAAGAATATTTAATGGAGCTATTAGCTGTAATTAATGAGTGCATAATTAAATTGTTTTTTTTCCTGCCAATTTTTATTTACTTTGTATAAAAGCTCAAAGGAAAAAACATTTTGTTAACAGATGTGCATTAAGGTCATAGTAAAGGGAAAACAAATGCAAAAATCTCTTGAAGCTCTGCATAAAGCACTGAATACATTGGAAACAGAAGACTTATATTTATAGATGTTATGGGCTTGGGTGGCTGGCGGATGAAAACAGTGCTCTTCAAGTAAACAAATGCTGCAAAACAAGTTTGTTCTGAGCCCCTTTTCTGTCATCTGTATGCTTTCAAAACATGCAACTCAGTATTTGAAATTATATTCAAATAGTCCTGACCATACTTTGTGGCCCAATATGTGATTTCCATAACCATGAAAGCACGATCAGCTGGCATGGGAATGCCACCCCTTTAGCTCAGAAATTCCTCCCTCTCATGAAGGATCATGGCTGTACGTTTTGAAATGGCTCCTTTTCCCCCCTTTAAACCTTATGTCTCTTCACATTGTTGTAAACAATTATGAAAAATATTTCAAAGGATTGTTGTTGAAGCAGAAGCTATCTTAGCCACAACTAGAGGTCATTTTAGAAGTTAAATAACATCAATATGTTGTAAAGTTGCTACAGCTTTGTCTGAAACTGGCGCATATGATGTACATGTTGATTTACCTGCTGCATTGCTGATGCAGGTTTACTAGTAAAACACCAGGAAGTTTTCGTCTTCAGTAGTTCATTCTGGCTTAAGCACTTTGCTTACAGACCTTTTAAGAAACAGTTGAACCTAAAGTTTCCCTGAATGGATAAATGACAAAGTAGTGTCCCTAAATTAACCAAGAATGTCCCAGGCCAAGTGGATTAGAATATTAGAAGAAATATAATCAGCTTATTTTCCTATAACTCAATGCTTAAAATATGAAGCCTATAAATTTCTATAGAACCTACATCTCCCTTTAAATTGTCATACCACACACACACACACACACACACACACACACACACACACACACACACACACACACACACACACACACACACA
>JBBKCR010000006.1:15199887-15210733 GCA_037577295.1 Ladigesia roloffi | reverse complement strand
GTACATGCGTGCGTGTGGGTGTGCGTGCGTGCGTGCGTGCGTGCGTGTGTGCGTGCGTGCGTGCGTGCGCGTGTATGTGTATGTGTATGTGTATGTGTATGTGTATGTGTTGTTATTTATTATTAGTATTTTACCTTTTTTAATCAGTGATTTGACTGCATGTTTATGTGATTGTAATGTACTCTGCATAAGAGTGTTCGCCAAATGCCCCCTTTACATTTGTTTCACAGATCTGTGGATCATCTTGTATGGTTTAGCTCTCTCTTTGCCATAAATTAATTGGTAAAGGTGGTGCACCTATTTGGTTAGAATTTGCCATATTTATTACTTCCGTTATGAAGCTACACAGATTTAGATTTTACTCCAAAATGTAGTGGCAGGTTAGTATTTTATGTAGTAAATTTCGTAAATACTTGACACGTTTAACAACATCGCTGTTAAATGCAGCATGACTTGCCACCTTTTATTCTTCTGGATGGAGAAATGAAATCATGCAGCTGGTGTGTTTGAGCAACTATTTTAATGTTTTGGCAGAGATCCTCCTCTCATTAGTCTGCATATCAGTCGATTACTTCAGAGCAAACAAACATAAACCTGGCTCCATCTTAAACTGCTCCAGAATTTTCCAATTATTTAAATTTACAGCCAGCTAGAACAAGCTAGCCAATCCGTCGCCCATTGTGTTCTGTTGAACCTCTGAGCCTGATGAAGTGCCGAAATGCTGAATAGACATTAAACATCAGATTTCCTGCCCTGATTGCTAAAGGGAACCTCTGATTAGAAATCTGAAACTGCCCAATGTGCCAGAGGATCTGTCGCTGGAATTTTAGTAGATTGACGACTTTCATCCATCGCAATGTTTTCAGGAATCACTGCAAGGCCATTTGTTTTTCAGTCACTGTGTCTGACTATGGCTCTAACTTATATAAGATGGCCTGTTAATGATTAGCAGCCGTGCTTCCCTTAAAGGGGAAACTGTTTTTGAGGCTCAGGGCACCAGTGCTGCTAGTCACAAGGTTAAAGTGTATATCTGCTGACAGAGACGCACGACTGTAATGTTCTTGGCGAGCTGTGAAAGTTGCTGGAAACAATCCGGAGAAAATGGCAATAGAAGAAAGGCTGGTGGCTTGGTTTTCGTCCTGCATGTTTTATTATTGAAGCTGATGTATATAATTACATTATTAATCCACATCTGTCTGGCTTGGCCAGCAGTTGGGGAAGGGGTGGGGGGGGAGGGGGTCTACCAATGCATGCCGGATGGTCAGAGTGTCATAACTGTCATGTGTTGTATTGCGGTTTTGTTTTGGTAGTTAGATCAGTGGAAAATTACTCTTTTTTTTTTTTTTTATTCGGGTTCTGATCCAGGCATCCAACTCCTCTCGCAGGCTCAAATGTGGAGTAACCGAACACTCTGCCCCAAAACCTAGTGCGCCATGTTTTTTTAAATGCGGTCCACAGACATAATCTCTGTATTCTTGCTAAAGACCTGCTTAGTGAGCCCTAAGGGCCTTGTGGCTTTCCAAAGGTTCCCTCAGGACTGTAGGAGTAAGTGAAGAAGCAGGTGGGAAGACTTCTCTTCACAACATTGCCAGTGTGGCTTGATGCTACCTATCCACCATATTTCAGACTATACATGTCTATAACATGATTTATTTATTTTTTTGCTTGCCATCCTCCTTTCTTCCTTTTGTTACTGGATCATATTTTGCCCTCTGTCAGTGTCCACATTTGGTTTCTCAGTTTGTATTGTGTGTGTTTTGTTGTTGTTGTTGTTTTTTTGTGCTTTTACTCACAGCAAGGTCTTGCACGTGCTCTGTACTTTCTCCTGCTGCCTTTTTTTTTCTCCCTCGTTCCCCTCGTCAGGTCTGCTTTTCCATTCACACTCCCACTTCAGCTAGTGCTCACATTCCTCTGCTCAGCACTCGTGAGATTTCTAAAATTCCTCTCTGTGTCACCGGTTGGAAAAGAGCAGGCCATCCACATAGACTTGCAAAAATTTGAAACAAGACAAGTGGTTCCCTTTTATTATATATTTAATATTATTGTTTCATCTTTGCTTGCATACAGTGTTTTATTTTATAGTGAATCTCAAAATGATGCGGCTTTCTCATCAATCCATCTCTGCAGGCGCTCGTGCCTGTGAGCTGCTACCAGAGCCAGTAAGAGCAGGAGACTATAAATCAATAGCGTCATAAATTCAAGCCCTCATACTGTTTCAAGCTTTGCACACTGGTGTGTTTCTGCATGCGTGTGCGTGTGAGGAGTGAGTGACAGGCACAGCCTGGATGCACAGCGAGAGCTGTTGGCCATTCAGCATCAAACCCCATTATGTTTGGCTATTGAGTAGATGAGCTGCTTGTTTCACTGTTTTCCACTCACAGTGGTTGGAGTTTTTGGACAGTGCTTTGGACAGATTGAGATCATTGAGGTCACCATTGAGGCAGATAGCAAGGCCCCTGTGGAAAGCCAGGAGCTTGTTATTTGTATGGATGCCCTTGTGCTCAAGGAGTGTTTTGGTGTGAGCTTGGGGTCAGACTGTATTATGCATGTGGGGATTTGTTTTTGTCTCATGGAGAGGGGCAGCATGCGTCGAAGAGAGGTTCCATGCAGCCATGGCGAAAAGAGTGAGGCCTGTGTTGGCTCCTGCTGTGGTGTAATCATAGGCTGACTGAACTGCGCTCCAGGTCGTGCATCAGAACCCAGAGCTAAAAGTGTCCTCCATGGCCAGCATCCAAACCCTCTGGAGGTAGCATCCGTGGAGCCATGTGGAAAGCAAGCCTAAGGAGGTTCAGTTTGAAGACCCAGTGTGCAGTTTCTAGACCTCGCTCATCTGACAGAGATGCAAACCAGACCTAATCTTCTGATATTTCCCAGAATGCTGTAAACCACTTTCTGCAAACACCACAAACAAATGGAGCAACCCGAGCAGTCACTCAGCCACTGTGCATTGACATAATGTATATGTCTGTGACAGATGAAAACAAAATAATGAAACCAAATAAACTGTAGCGACAATAAATTTAGAATCTGAAAACTTTATTGATCCCAGGTGAAATTTATGATGACTGACACAACACACAAAGACAAAGAGAGACAAAAGACACAGACACACAAGAACAATATACAAAAAAATAAGTCTAAATAAGATCAAAATAAAAATCTGTAGAAAGAATACAACCACAATATAAATAGATTATTCTGCATACAGATGTGTAGCATAGTCTATTCAGTCTGACAGATTTAATATTGGAGCAGATTGGGACTGAAAGTACAGCTACAGCTGTATTCAAATTTGGGCTGATCTAACCAACAGTAAATAGGAATGTATGATCTCTTTTCTATTAAAAATAGAAGTTCAGACACCCTACTGGATCAGTCATTAGTAATACCCATTTTGGCAGTTATGGCCGCTTGCAGATATTTTTTATGGCGAACTAAAAGTTTAGTTTTTTTTGTTTTAGAAATTTTCATCTACTGTTCCCTGAACAACATTTGTAATTCTAAAAATATTCTTGCGTCATTTTACGTGCTGTGTTTTAGGTCTACACACGAATTCTGGGCATTGTGAAGGCCATAACCAGAACCTCAGCTTTAATTTCTTGAAATATGGTTGGTTTAGTTTAGTTTGGATCGTTGGTCTCTTGTGGGAGCCAGTTTCCTTTCAGCTTCAATTTCTTGGATGATTCTGAATCTAAAGTTTGCTTAAATTGTTGAAATCCGTTCTTTCATCTACCCGTGCAATTTTCCTGTGCCACAGGCTGCCACACAACCCAAAAACACTATAGATCCATTATTAACATTTACAGTTTCTGAAGTATAATTTATTATAATGCTTTTCATTTTTCATTATGAGGTTTAAGGTAAGGTTTCTGCTTAGATTCTTTCATGCAGGTAATGTTTGTGGTTGCGGTGCTGCATTACCACCCTTGTGTTAGTGACGGCTTTCTGTAGCTCCTTTAGTTTTGCGAAATGGGGGTTTTGCTTTGCCTACCGGGTCATCATACGACTTCTATCTAAGAGTTTTGAGCTTTACCAGATCATCTTTTGACTTCAGGAGTTCCCCATAACTTTCATTTGTTAAAGATATTTCAGAGAGTGGAAATTATGGGCTACAAGCGCATTAATATTCGAACTTTTTCCTTCAGCTTTTCAGGTCTTTTGATTAGAGGGGACTGTTTTTGTGGAGTAATTGCACATGGTTCGACGTGTCAGAGAATATATTATACTCTGGAAGTGTAATCAGCTGTTTAATGCATTTTTGACCTGCTCTGCCAGAAGTGAAGAAGTCTAACTAGGTAAATAGTTAGTTATGTTTTGAGAAATAGAAATGTCCAAACCTTTGTACAATTATATGTTTTAAACAGTTTAAACAATACATTGACAAAATGGAAATTTACACAGTTGCTGGTTAGTCTGCAATGGGCAATTTTTTGTAGTAGAAAAATAAAACCTTTCAGCATAATCTTGGTTAAATCAAAGTTCCTTAGTCACACACACAGAAGATTTCTACAGTCCTGCATTCTACAGCAGGATTGTTAAAGCCACACTTCTGTATTGGACCCAAGAAAAATAAGTTTTGAGAATACTGAGGTAAATATATTTGATCTATACAATTAAAAATCAGCCAGCAAATACTAAATAAAAATGTTTGTACACTTAGCTAGCTTGCCAGTAAGTCAGATTTACTAAATGTAAGCTAACTAATACTATTTCATTGGCTTTTTATCAGGCTAGCTATCTTGGTGCTTCCTTGCTAAAACTTTTTATTTTGCTTAGCAGTTTTCTGTATTATACAAGAATGTGAGTAATAATTTGATTTAGCATTCTAATTTGAGGAGGATCTATTGTTCTAGCCTATTTCTGTTCATTTATCCAGCATCTACTGTAAAATATTTTAAAAGACCATTCTTGTTGTATAGCTAACTTCTATATTTCTGTGCATGGCATTGCCTTAGTGTTTTTCTACAAGCTTTTTTCTAATCTTATTCTACGAAACAATCTCATCACTATCTAACATGTGGATATTTTTCACCGCTGCCAGGGCAGAATGAAAAGCATTTGCAGATAATTCGCAAAGACCTATGTTAATCATGATGCAAAATGCAGCAGCATGTAGCTTTACCCAGTTCTCTGAGCAGGCAATTCCATTCAAAAATTCCTTTGCTTCCATTATAAATGTCTACCTATGATGAAGCAAATGTTTATATTTGTTTACATAGGGTACAGTTTACAAATTACCCCAAATGTCCCATTGTATTCCAGTAAAATATTCTGACTTTAAAAATATTTCCAAAATTGACCAGAAATGTTCTGAACCTTGCAGCCACATTTGCTGAACATATTGTGTTTCTGTAAAAATACCCAGCAAAAAACCTGTAACTGACTGGGGCGACAAAACTTACATACAACTAGGGGTGGGCGATATGGCAAAATTTTCACATCACGTTTTTTTTACAGTTAAATGAAGATTTCGATTTTATGGTATTTATATTACTTTTTTTTTTTACTATTTTGCAAGTTACTGAACAGTACAACCAAAATATTTACCTTTGTAAAAATATATTCCTAAACAACAAAACACCATATAGGCCAAAGAACATTTCTAAACTGATTAAAATTTTGCCAACATGTTTATTTAAAGCTTAAATACTTAAATGTCAGAAATATCAACAAGAACAAGAAAATAAAATGGTAGAAAATAAAAATGGCAACTAATACAACGTTTACTAAATTTTCAACACTGTCATTTAATATGACATGACAATACATCCTAAGGTAAAATAACAAACAGGAATTTTAAGTTTACATGTGTACACTTCATTAATCCTTTAGAGGTAATATGTGGTTCCCTCTGAACAAAAAAGTGCAATAATGTGACTAAAATGTGATTATATGTAAAACAAAAAAGTCAACAGATTTTATTCCCCTCATTTCCTACAGTTTTGATGGGAACCATCTCTTTTCTGAGATAAAAAGTACCCGCCTCTGTTTTCTCTGTCCATCGCTTGCTTGTCCTCTCATATGGAGCCTTTCTCAAAACTGTGTCAGAGTGGGTTGTTTTCTTTTGTACATGTTGCCGCAGCTGCTTGTTGTGTGTCTACTCTTCTAGCCTCTATACCAGGGGTATTCAGTTAAGTCACTGAGGTCCTGCTTTAAAGTAGAAAGCCCAATCTGAAGTCCAATTTATGTCTTATAGCCTTCCCCTATGTCCAAATCTTAAATTGTTTTCCACAATATTTAGTGTTCATTTCCTATGCAGGAAATTACCTGAGTGTACAAGTAACACGTTTGCCATAAATTAAAGTTGTCCCAGGTTTTTACCTTGGGTCGGGTCACGTAGATTTGCAGGTTGGGTGGGGCGGTGTGGATCTCCTGACTGGTTGGTTTGGGGCGGGTGAATCCGTGTATCATTCATTCATTCATTTTTCAATATGAAACCAAAACCAAAAAAATGAAAAACCAGTTTTTGTTTCCAAAACAAAAACAACAAAACGGATAACGGCTCGTTTTCCAATTTTGCCTTTTGACCTCAAATCAAAAATGGAAAAAACAGAAAATGAACGCTCATATTCCATTTTGGATTTTTCGTTTCGGTTTCATTAGCTGCAGCATGTAGGAGGGAGGAGAAACTGGCCAGGTAGCTCCGCCCACCGGTTTTGGCTATAAAAATATTCTGATTATGGGAGAGGTCGTATTTCAGTGTGTGGTAGCACGTGGAGTTTTTGAAGTTTTACATGACAGCTCTGTATGTGAGTCACTCTGTTCTTTTTGGAGAAGGTAAATGGAAAGAACACTCTGCACTAAACTGTCTCATTTTTGGACCCACTCTTGGCTCGTTTTCACCGCCACGGTGCCAAGTTCAGAACTGGTGCTGTGTGTTTCAACTTTCGACCGAACAGTGACGGGTGCTGGTGCCAAAACACTGTGTTCGAGGGAGACAATCGGGTGGACAGGCTGTTAGCCTTGCTGCTAACTAGCTCAGTTTTCAACCGCTACATTAAACTACCATTAACTTTGATATGACTAATAAACTGTCAAAATTCATCTTTGAAGATGGGTATTTATCGGTTGTATTATGTGGCGGCTACAGTTAGCCTCTTAGCATCTCGCTTGAATTACCCATTCCAACTTAAATCGTGCTTCGATTCACATTACATATTTTAAGGTGGAACGGAGATTTTGAGCGAGAAGCTAAGATCACCGTATTTGTTGTGTTTTAGTCATTCTGTTTGCTTTTTTAGTTTTATTAGTAGTTTGTAAGCTAAAACATTACTGGAGACTTAATGTTTGGAGCTCAGAAAAGGGTTTTAAAATGCAGCAAACATTTAAGAGGCTCAGCATTGGCTGAGCTGCTCATACACACTGTATTAACATGAATAAATATTAATGTTCATGTCTAATCTAATTTCTGTTCAAATGAATGTCTGAGAAAAGCAGATCTGAATGGCTTTAACTGAGCTCGAATCTTGCCTTGCTGTTTTAAATGACTGTGTAAGAAGTCAAACTGCACTGGGACTCTATTTGTCATGGAGATCACATGGTGGCATATGAGTTATGACTGGCGGTGACCCTCCAATTAAAGGCCCGCTAACCACTCAAAGACAACGCTCTGTGGGCAGGCTGACTCCGTACTGGCGGCAGAATGTTTCAACGCTCACTTCCTGTCACAGTTTGATGGACTGCACTCTGGAGGAGACTTTTAGATCGGAACAGGCTGACAGGGAAAATTATTCAAGAATGACAGCTGACATATTTTGGTTCATTCTGTGTATTAAAGCATGTTGGCAATTAAAAGAAAAAACACATTGTGTGTTGTGAAAAATTAGTCAAGCATGACATTATCACATTTTTGTGGGGGATGAAAAAAAAAAGTGATATCGCCATGCTTGAATCACTTCATAATTTTTCTTCACTTGATTACCAGCATGTTAGAATACACAGAACAAAACAACTGTCATCAGCTTGAATATGACACAAAATGTGCCAAAATACCTAATGCCAAATCCTCTTAAATTGAGTAACTTTACAACTACTTCTTAAGGAGCAGGAGGAAAAAAGAAGATAATGGCTTGAAGGTTGTGTCGGTCCCATTTAATTCTGTCTGTTTGTTTCCCTGTATGTTTAATATAAGACTTCTATTATGAAGCATTTTGGTTAGTCGGCTGGTCACGTGCTGTGGTTGCACCTGATCCTGGTTTGATGCCTCGTTTAGGTTATTATAAAGGTCGGATTCAGTGTGCAGCCCAGCATGTGACCATCGCCTCATCCCCCTGTGTATCCTGTGTTCTGTAAGTGTTATTATTCTGCTTTGTTTTGGTCCTCGCACCTGTTTAAGTTCTGTTTTCTGTAAATAAAAACCCTCAAATGGAGCACCGGTTGTTATCTGGTTCCCTCTCCCTCACCCGAGGTAGTTTACGGTTCGCGCCCCGCCCCGTAACAAAGGTCTAAAAGACAATCAGCTTATACCATGATTTAATTTTATTTTACTTCATTTATTTAATTTTGACAGTGTAAACTGGTCCTCAATAAAGATTTGTTTACTTGTAAAGCACTAGAGATAAACAGTAAGTCACAGTATGTAAATTTTACACTATATGTGCTGTGCTGTGGTTTGTTTGTTCATGTGTGATTAATAGGCACTGTATATACTATTATAATGCAAAATGCAGTTGGTAAGTGTACTGTAAGCATAATTCATTACAATAACAACATTGCATTTTTAAGTTCATGAGGCCTTGTAGTAGGACAGAGTTTTAAATTTACACTTATGAACAGTTCTTTAGTTTTTCAGTCCCTGTTATATGTGTGAGAATATGGGAGGGAGGTTGCAGATCCACTTAGTGTCCGGCCAAAGCCCGGCGGCTGCCTCTCATCCTGTCGTGGTGTGGTGGTAAGCGTAGGCAGAGTGAGAGCGACTCTCATTATGTTGGGTGTGTGTGGGAATGGCTGTAAACATGACATTCCCCTTCTGCAAGCGGCCCAGCTTAATCATAGCCCTGTGGCACATTGAACAGTCACGGGAAGCCACCGCTGCCTCCAAAACCAAATCTCAGCACACGGAGACAGAGGAACGAGGAGTAGAAAGCTTATTAACCCCTCTCACCACTCGCAAATCTCCTACCTGGCCTTCCTTTCTCCCCCTCTTTTTACTCCATACTACATATCCAACCACACTGGCCAAGTTCTCAGCTTCTAAATTTATCTTCAGTTTGAAACACACGGCTGCAAAAAAATAGTTCTAGTTCTAAAAAATAGATAGCAAATTATTTGTGTGAATTAACAAACAAATAATCAGCATTTCAGCCTAAATGTGAGATAATCAAACCAAGACATATTTAAAGAGAACTCAGTTAATTATCACATGTCTGTGAGTGAAATAATTATGCGACCAGGATCTGACATGACATTTTGTGTAGCTATTACAGCAACTAAATGTAACTGTTAACTGTTGCACTTTGGCTTGGAGGAATTTCAGCCCATTGCCCCATACATGACCGCTTCAGCTTTGATATTGTTGGGTTTCCTCACATTAACTGCTTGCCTTAGGTCGTTAAACATTTCTTTTGGGTTAAGGACGGGGCTTTGACTTTTCAAGCCATGATCTTTATTTCTCTCATCCATTGTTTGGTTGAAGACTTGCTTAGAGTCGTCGTCCACTTACTGTTACCCATTTAACGCATCTCATTTAAACCAAGGGTCCTATTTTTGGTCTCCTATATGCTTTTGTAACCTTCAAGCTTAACCACATGATCTTTTGCAAACTGTAGATTTGCAGCAATATTCTTTTGGAGAACAGTTCAGTGTCCTTCTGATGGTGGATTCATGAACAGTTAACATTTGCCAGTGTGAGAGAGTGCTTTACTTGTCCTGGGTTTCTTTGTGACCGCTTACACACCGGGCAACAACAAGTAAACTTTGTTGGTCGAGTCTTTTCCAGTCAGTTATGCTGAGCTTCTCAGAAATCTCCTTGCCATAATGCACTTCGGCAAAGATGTTGTAAAGGTCAGACTTCAAAGCACATATCTTTATATAAAGCACGGCACCCACTGACTACTGATTTTTCATTCCATGGATTGAAAGCTTCACTTTCAAATTAACATCTGATATTAGATTCACATACTTCTGCAGCTCACAGGTATGTAATATTGGATCATGTTCCTCAATGAATAAACCAAATCTATGGTTCCTGTCTCATTTGTTTAACAGGGCGTTTTGAGGTCGTGTTTATGTAAAAATCTAGAAAATTCGAGAGGGTTCACAAACTTTCAGCATCGTAGTACGGCAGATAAGGTAATAGGTCTTTAGGCTGCTTTCCATTGACCCTAATATTTTGACTTCTTGTTCTGATGGTATGTTTACTGCATATTTTTTTTAGATGAATGCATTGTTAATCAGTTTTACTCAGTTAATCTTTCACACTTTCTTGTGTGAACTGTGTTAGAATTGGTAATGACTTAGGGTTAGGTGTTATTTGACTTGCACCAAAATTTGGGTTACATCACTGTCGTAACTTGAGGATCCCCAGTAGAGTTGTCCTCCTGTAGGTTTGCTGTTAAAGTCAGTCTCATCAGATGATGATGATGTAACATATTCCTATAGAAACATACAGGGAAAACCTAGGGTGCATAGCTTCTAAACACCTGTTTTGAAGTCCTCAGTGATGACATCGTCTGTTGGTAACATCAGTGAGATCACAACAGAGGATCTTCTTCTTCATCTTTTGGCTTTTCCCTTCAGGGGTCGCCTCAGCGAATCATCTGTCTCCACAGAGTCCTATCTTCTGCATCCTCTACCCTTAGACCAACTAACTTCATGTCCTCTTTCAGCACATCCATAAATCTCCTTT
>JBBKCR010000006.1:15188624-15199758 GCA_037577295.1 Ladigesia roloffi | reverse complement strand
AAACTCCTCCTTCAGGATAACTCCTACTCCATTTCTCCTTCCATCTACACCATGGTAGAACAACTTGAAACCCTCTCATAAGCTTCTAGCCTTGCTACCTTTCCACCTGGTCTCCTGAACACACAATATATCCACCTGCCTTCCCTGCACCATATCCACCAGCTCCCTAGCTTTGCCTGTCATAGTTCCTACATTCAAAGTCCCTACTATCAGTTCTACATTATTGCCTTTCCTCTTCTCTCTCTGCCTCCGCACACGTCTTCCTCCTCTCCTCCGGATAAAAATTATTATTTATATTAAAAACATTGTGAAAAGCAAATTGTGCTCTAACCTCTAACCTTTACTAGCATATTCATTCAATTTTGGGCTCCCATCTTTTCTCAGACTTTTTCTTGTGAATATTTCAGTATCCACAGTAAATTTACATCATAATGTTGAGCCCAAATCTCCTGGTGTAAGAGAGGGCTTCTCAAGCGTATGCAAAATCTTACGAAACCACAACCTGGTCCCTGCTTCTCAGAACTCTAACTCTAATCCAGAGCCAACAGGGTTAAAGAACTGCCCACAATTAGTATGTTTAGAACTCCCTGCTGTTAACTTACCTTTATAAAACTGTGTGTGTGTGTGTGTGTGTCTCTCTCTCTCTCTCTCTCTCTCTCTCTCCCCCCCCCCCTCTCTCTCTCTGTAAGCTCTACCGTCTTTCTTTATTCATGCACGGTCTTTTGGGTCAGGCAGTCACTGAAGTGAGTAAGTTGGACAGCAGTGGTGTTGAGAGGCCAGATGTAAATAAGCTGTTGGCTGACCGCTCTGGCTGTTGGCTTTGCCCTTTTTATACGCGAATGAGAGAGGGGCAGGCACACGGAGACAGGCGGTGGAGAGAGCGAGAGAGATAGAAATGCTGGAAAGCGTCTCATGATGGATGGCACATGTTGCTATAAACTCATCAGCTGAAATATAGGCCATGATTACTGTCACCACATTTGCTCTGGGATGAGTGTAATTTAAGGCGTTACGAAGACGATGTACATGCTGTTTGATCCCTTGTGATACATAATTGCAGACTATAGACTTCTCTTTTGTCATTGTGGAGATTCATAATATATTCCTCCCAGTTAGGCCCAGATCTGTCTGTTACTGGCTGGATGTTAAAGACCAGGCCAGTCACAGGCAGACACGCTGTAATGAACTGAAAGTTGAGTTTGACAGTTGTGTTGGCAGATAGCGAGTGGGCCCCCACAGGCTGTTAAAGCTACCCCTTAATAACTGACACTTTTTGGGTCACACCACAGTCGAAAGAAGTCATTGATGAGGATCACAGTCATTGATGTGTTCTCATTGACAGCTTTAACTCTTAATGGATTTAACTTCTGCATCAGTCCAATACAAACTCTGTTTTATACAAAATTTGTTTCAAATGATAGAAGCAAAGCACGAGCAGGTGTGGAGCTTTGTCATTCATTTGTCCATTAAGCGGATTGAAAATTTTAGAGGATGAAATGATTCCGTTACATATTTAGCATTACGGCTGACGGCAGTGCATTTGGTTGATGGACAAGACAGTGCTTTGTGTGCTAGTTATTGCATTCAAAGCACTCAATCCAACTGTGCATTCCACTGATTCATGGTATAATTGCTTTTTAGTGCCTTTGTATGACCCAGCGGTGTTGCTGGAAATCAAAATGAAACAAAAAATCCTGCAGCTGATCCTAAAGTGAGCCACCAGAGTCTCTCCCCCGAGGGAAATTGAAATTCTGTCCCACCATACTGTAATAACATTCCTGGATTCTTTGTGTCAGAAGCATCTGAGGAATGTGTTTGGGTTGCTATGGGCTGAGGTAATCTCTGGGCCTCACAAAAGTGGAGTTCTTGTTGTCAGTCAGGTTTAAGTCTAATAAAACATACTCAAACTGCAGCTGTGACTCTAAAGGGGCAGAGGGGTCCACTGGCGTCCCCGCCCCAGCAGCACTATGTAGCAAACTATAGGGTTTCATATGCTTTTGCTACACAGTAGTGGTTACTTTTTTCACATTTTTGAATTGATTTAATATCTTGCCATTTTTGCCTTTGTTTATTTATTATTAATGCACTGTAGTAATATAATGTTAATTAAACAGAACGAATTTTATCAGCAAATGTATTTTGTTGCAAAGGTAAATGCATAAGTGTTACACGTATTTTAGATTTTATTTTAGTTTCACTCAGTGGATAGTAAGGATCCATATTAGAAATACATGTTGCTTTGTTGTTAGATCTATAATTTTAAGGGAACATGGGTAATTACTGTTTGGTACTTAGTTGTTTTTTGGACAAGTATGTACCATTACATTAGTGCTTCTTGTGCAAGTGGGTTAACAATAGGTTTTAACTGTGGCATTTGGGCTTCTGGAGTTTGTTGCTGTTGTCCCTCAGCATAATCAGATCATCAAAAAGCTGAAATGTCAGAATACAAGTTTTAGAATAAGAAATTGAAGCAAAACATCAGGTACATCAAATTCAAAGGAATTCCACCCTAGGGGAAAAGTAAGATGCTGTTTCCTTTTTTTAATGATTAGGTACACAATCAAGGAGGAATTTATGGATGTACTGTAATAAAGAGCTCACTCCAACATGACTTTGTTTGGGTTCAGATATGTACAAGCTTGAGAGGAGATTTTCTATACTGTTTATTTGTAAAGGATTAACACTTGGAAATGTAAGACCTGTTGTGATGAAATGACAGCATTGTGGAGAGAAATAAATTATCTAAAACCCACATACTCTGTAATATACATGGTGCCATGGGCATGTATAGGCATGAACTGAATCATATGAAGGCTGAATTCTGGAATGGCAGAAGTGTTTTAAATGCTTAGATTTTGCAAAAACGTTGATTCACTGTGAAGCATGACAATAATAGGAACAGGTCACTACAGCTAAGATGGTGCTTGTTTGCAATATTAGTTTGCTTTAAAATTTTTGATTACCGATACATAAAGGCTGACATAATTAGCTTCAAGTGGTCCTTCAAAAGTTCCCTCACAACTGAATTTGCTTAAGAATCCTTTTGTTGACTTAATTGTGGAGTAGAGTGACTTAAGTAATTACTTTGACTCCAGAATAAAAAGTAGACAGTCTTTTTTACTCATCTGTGATTTTAAAACTATATAATATAGCGTTTAGTTATTGAAGGGGCATGAGGAAATTCCATTAGTTTAATTAGCATATGGTCTCATAATCCTGCACACAGCACACCCAGTCATCATGAGCTCAGCTATGTCAATACAAGACTAAACCTATAAACCTGAATCTTTCCTAAGAGCCACGTGTTTCACTCCCTATCCCACCAGCAGCTCCTGAACTTCAGGCGGTTTGTTTTGACACTTAAGAATCTGTGTGTGGGGAGGGGAGTGGGCTGCGGTGGAAGACTCTGTGACTGGATCTTCATATGGGGGATGGTTTGGACCAAAGGTTTCAACTTCTGCTCCTCATCCATCTGCATAGACCATTATCAGAATGGAGACGACACCTCACACAGAGTTTGAAGAATGGCCCCCCCATTCCTTTCAAGCTACTGAGCCCATGGTAATACCATTAAGTCGCAGAAGCTGACACTGCTAACTAAGTGTTATGGGTGGAACCAGTGCTATAATTGAGAAGTTATATTGCTCACCTCTAGTCCTAGATCAGCTCAGGTCCCACAGCTTTCCACATCTGTGCACAACTAGCTAGTTTATGGAACCACTTAAAACTGGAGATGCTCTGTGAGCAACAGCACTGCAGACACTTAGTATGACTTCTCTCCTCTCACAGTAAATTTATCACACTCTAGTCTGTTTTGCTTTCAGAGCATAATGAGCAGTACTTGATGCATCTTTAAATCATCTGTATCAACATCTACATAACAGTGCTTAAAGCTTAAAAGATTGGACAGGCACCTACTGATTGTTCTCTGAATCCACAGTGATGGAAAACAGTAAAGTGTTCAGACACCTCATGTAATATACTTTCCTTTATTTGCAAACTACAAGCGCCTAGCAAGACTTTTTTAAACAAGGATTCCCTCAGACTTGCTACGCTGAATGTAAGAGAGAGAAGCCAGCAGTTACTTTTAAAGACAACCTTACAGCAGTAGGATCAACAGGTACACAGCAATGCAGTTGATTTAGCTAATTTTCTAACATCCCTGTTCCTCAATCTCAGACAAAACTGAAGAGATATAAAGAAATACAGTTGACCTCAACCAAGACTGTAAAGTAGACTGTCTCAGTGAGGCTACGACCCCATACAGTCTAAATAACTCACCTAAAATGTTCAAAGGAGGCTGGGTCATGCAAGAACTTTAAATCTCCTGGCTTTAATCGCACTGATAATTTATACAGGATTTAACGGAGCAGGCCATGCAGCCCTGAATTATTGAATATGCCAAGAGGAATGCACCAGATCTATATCTAAAAGCTATAAAAAAGTAATGTACCTTTTCCTTAGATGTTTCAAAGATTTCTCTTCCATCTTTCTCTGTGAGTACTGCTTTTCTGCTGGTAAAAATTTTTAAACATATTTTTTATATTAATAAAACATCCTTTTGTGCTCATTCTGAAGGGGATGCCGGTTTCTTAATTTTGCCATTGATGACCCATAACACTTACACATAAACACATAATGCACAAGATATGTGAACTGAGTTTCTGTTGTAGTCAGGACACTTTAATGAAGGGTGCTGTGATATTGTCAGAAAAGATTATAAAGATTATATAGTAACTTATTGTGTAATACGTAAATATGTAAATACATTATATATATATATAGCATACAAACATACACATATATATATACACACACACACACACACACACATGCTGGGGGTAAATGCTATGGATGAGTAACTTACACTTAAATTAATTTAAACTACACAGATGGTAGTTATGATGTTATTGCTCTTAGTAGAGATTCACATAACTAGTGATATTGCACATGGTAAGACTATTGCACCTAATTAAGTGATTCAGCACCTATTTAACAAAACAATTCTTAGGTGATATATTTAATTAAAACACTAGTCCATTTTTCAAATGGTTACTTGTTTCCTTGAGTACCTGAATGTGATTGTGGAACATGGTGATATGGTGGAGCAGGAAGGTAGATCTGAAGAGAGACACTAAAGTATATGTGAGATGGCAGGGTCTTGTATGTTGCGGGTGGAGCTTCTTCCTCCTGCAGTAATGTGAGGCTTCGGTGGAGTCAGATGAGATGCCTGCTGTCCTTGATCACTGTGTTCTTCAGACTGTAGCAGCATACAGGCCTCACTTTACATTCACATCACATTATTATCCTCAGTGGACACAACATGGAGAAGTACCTAGCTTCTTATCAAAGCAACTCTGGGTGTGTGGCCTACTGTCCCCTCGTGTGTGCGCGCATGCAAGCATGACTCAAATGCAGACTTATTATGGCTAGAGTGTGTTCTGGTTTTAATTACCCAGATTTAAAAAACACTTAAATAAGACCCACCTTTTTGTGATTGCCAATCTCTCTGCCTTTGCCCATTTCTGGAAGTGTGTGTGATCTCTGTCTTCCTCAAGGTAATGTGACAGATGCTCTGTTGGCAGAATGACCCTTTGCCTGCATCATTGCTTCTAACTAATCCTGGGTTGGCTTTCTCGGGAGGGTGGCCAGCTGTGGCTGCATGTTTATTTTTAACAGTCCAAGAGCAACATGGTGTGTTTTGAGTGAATTTGTAATCTGTAGTTAAACAGTGAGACATATGGTCATTAGAAGACCCCACGGTGGCCTCGCACTGAGGCACCCATTGTCATGGAAATGTACTTGTTGAAATTGATTGGGATGTTTAGTTATTTATTAATGTGATAATTTATTGTTTGGTGTACATGTGGAGCTTTTTTCAATAAAATATAGAATACCAACTTATAGCACATTTATTTTTACACAAAAAAATAAGTAAAGGTACTGCTCATAGAAGGGCATTATTGACTTATCTGTCAACAAAGTCGAAGTCAATTAAACTAGCTACAGCCAAGTAGCGGACAGCCATGAGCCAGTGTGTGGGTATGGTACTGGGGAGCGGTGTGTCGGCAGTGGCATGGGGAGCAGTGTGTTGGGACGGTACCTTACTTCATGTATGTATATTAGGGGTGTGCAAAGTGCCCACTATTCGTATCTGTATTTGTATTTGTTAAAAGGAAAACTTATTCGTATTTATATTTGAGTAAAATTTAATTGCAATGCATAAACTCTGTCCGCACCCCCCCAAATCTACTCCTGAGCTTGAGCGTGTGATGGGGAGAGGGAGCGGGGAAGCGGGATATCTAAAAGTGAAAGTGATCAATTGATCATACATGAACACACCACTGCACACAGTGTGAAAGCACGGAATTCCTCCTCTGCATTTAACCCATTCACCAAGTGAAACAGTGTGCAACCATGGAACCCAGGGAGCAGTGTGTGGAAACGGTACTAGGGAACAGTGTGTGGTGATGATACCGGGGAGTAGTATGTGGAGATGGTACCGATAAGCAGTGTGCAGGGACGGTACAGCGCTCAGGGTAGAGTCTTCAGGATCGTCCGACGACTGTCTGATCACAGGGCGAGTGCCCTAACTACATGAGCGTGTGACCGGCAGTGGGTGTGGGTTCCCGAATACAAATATTTTTTTAAGTATTTGTGTGAAAACCGTATTCGTAAAAAAACACGTTGTTTGTGCTATTCCGAATATAAGATTCGGATTTGGCTCCACCCCTAATATTTATATATATAGCGTGAAGCAGTGGGATTACATAAACAGATAAAGGTTAAAGGTCTACCTGTCTCCCTATATGTTACTCACTCACCAAATCATCAAGTAATGTAACTAAAGCTCTGTACACTCTGTTTGTGATCTGCAGTCTGTGGTGAAGACGGGGAGACTGTTGATCAGTCACGAGGCTCCTGTGACTGGAGGCTTTGCTGCAGAGATTGCCTCTACGGTTCAGGTAAGAAATTAATATTAATATGACACATTACTGATGCTTCAGTTTATTATTTGTAGTGATCAAATTCAAGTTAAGCACTAAAATGGGACAAAAATATGAACCCATATAATGCTCTTTAAGTGTGATCCTCATGCCATAATAATGACCTAGTTCACAAACATTTGCACTGCCAGATCTGTACTCAATAAAGGATTGAACTGTCAGTTATTGTTAGAAAATTACCTTAAATAATAGCATTTCTAAAAATGTAAGCCACATCATACACTTGGCATCAGAAAAAAATTCATCATCATTACAGCTCTCTAGGAGTAGGCAAGATCAGTGCAAGCCCACACAACAGAACCCACGAACAAAGAAGCTTTGAGTGATCTGTGGGCATTCCTGTTGCTTGATTGCATCTGTGTTCATGAGTCTACCAGAAGAAAAATACTGAACAGGCCTAGTGTTTATGGGAAGTTACCACTGAGGAAACCACTGCTCTCCATTCATCTGGCTTGCAGTGTTTGAGAGACCAACATATTCTCAAAGTAATTCTGCCTGATCTTTCCTGCCAGAGTCAAAGAAAATGGTTTTGATTTGTTGAAGATCCACACATTACCTACTTAACATTGTGTAGGTCCTCCTTGTGATGCCAAATAACTCTGACCTATGGAGGCATGGATATCCATAAGGCTTCTGATGTTGTACTGTGGGATCTGGAACCAGGATATTAGCAGCAGATTCTGGGCGCTGGTCTGTGGCTGAAGACATTTCTTTCATAACCAGCATTAACTTTTTCAACAGTTTGTATCTTTTCTGTAAGATCCTACCAGATGGGCTATATCCCAATGCAAATTAATGTGGCTGTCACCAGTTCATCGGTTGACCTTCCTTGGACCAGTCCTAGAGCTTGTCCATTTTTCCTGCTCCCAACACATTAACTTAAAAGAATTGTTCACTTGCTGTGTAATATATCGCAACCCTGTGCGAGGTGCCTCTTCGACATTATGAATTTTTTTCACTTTGCCTGTGAACAATTTTAATGTTTTGTAAATGTAATGTATGTCGCTGGCTAATATTGTATTTTTTTTCATTTGGATGTAGATCAACTTACATTTCATGTAGCCATTCGTGCAGAAGTGTAGGTAATTCTAAAGGGTTCACCATCCTTCTCTCACAACTGTGAAATTTATACTCAATTTGCAAAACTTTAACCAGTGTATCAAGGCTGAATTTTTCTCTATTGCTGTAAAATGCTGTTTATGTCCTGTGTATACTTCCTTTTTTGCCTTGACCATTTTGTCTAAATCTGTTTAGGTCCTGTTTATGGTACTCTCATAAATACGCAAATTAAAAGGACCACTATTGTGTCATTGTCTTTCATGTTTGGCCATATGCTTAAGATTAAGAAATGTGTTCTCTTGAGTGTTTGTTGATGTGGTTGAAGGAGTGAGATGTTTAGGTCTACCTTCAAGTTGATGAAGTGTCTCAAGCTACTGCTTGACTGTGCTTGATGGCAGAGATTCTTAGGGTTGGTTTGACAGAATTGGCATAACATGCCTACGTGTTTGTTTGTGTAGGTTAGTTAGCGGAAAGTAGGCAGAGAAATGTGGACTGGGTTTAGGGCTGATCTCTGGCAAAAGGATGTCTAAGCTGGATAGAGCTGCTCTTTGTGCAGATAAAGGGGCAAAACCAGAAAATTTCTAAAAACAAGGGGTTTGTAAGCACTGAGCTTTGCAGAAAGCTGCAATAACAACCACTTAACCATCAAATGCTAAGCAGTCCATAGAAATATGGCTAAGAATCGATAGCGAGACAGCATGTATTCTCTCATGCCGTAAGGCTGCACTTTACCTCATTTGAAGTGTATTGCTGCATTCTGATTGCGATACTAGCGTTTGCATTACGTTTTATTTCTTGCGATACCAAAATTGCAAAGGCCATTATTGCGCTACTGTTTTCTAACAACTTATGGCGAAACTATTATCATACATTAGCTACATGAGCCCTTCCTTGCTGGAGACATTCCCTCACCACTCCCTTCAACGAGTCTTACAGTGACTCACAGAGACTGGGAGAGGAGTTCTGTGACCTGTTATTTCTGGATTCATAGCTGGAACAAGGGGAGATTTTTTTAGGTCAATCTGGCTGTTCCTGGACACCTCAATGGAATACTTGGATTATTGTTTCTCTCCTTTTCGCTCATGAAGTGGTTGGAATTGTGTGAGACACAATGGCTTTTTGTCCTGACTGGAGCTTTGTCTTTGTGTTTGATTGGCATGGTTTGGATCAAGACACTGTACAATTAAAATCACTGCATCAAATGTAAAAATACCATGTATTACATCCTCTTCTCATATCAGTGACTTCCATAAACAAGGCAACTGTTTCCCCACCAAATGCTCAGAAAGTCCACATATCATTCCTTTCTTGAATGGCCCACCAGTTCTAGGAAAACGTTAAATTCATACCACATGGTGTATGGTCTTGCCATAACCTGCTACCCAAAGAGCACAAAGCGCAACTCCATACTGTTTTCATAGCAGACCTACCACATTTTACAAGAGCCCCGCTGACTGATGGACTGGTCTTCAGTCACAGCCAGAAGCTTGCAGTTTGAGGGAAAAGAAATAAAGCATAAAAGTACAAAAGACCATAAGGCTGTCGAGATGAACAGCACAACAAAGTCTTTTAACCCCGCTCAGACCTTGCTTGTACTCTTTCTGTTTTTCCATGCATATTTTTCAGATAATTTGTGAGGGAATCTTGTATCACTTTTGAGGTCGTTTGTTTTAGAATGTTGATTTTAAGGACTTTGTGGGGATAATGTGAAAACCTGCTTCAACACCGTGAAAACATCAGTGAAATTGGAGATACCATTGAATTTGATAGCTCTGTCGTTTTGTTTACTGAGGTTAGTAGACAGAAAGCTCTGATCATTTACTTCTTTAATGCTGCCAGTACATTAAATAATAGAGAATAAGTGATCTAGCAAATAAAACATTGTAATGTTCTGCCTTTGGTAACTTAGCCTTATCCTAACCCTAAATGTGGCCTACTGATTACCAGTATTAATTGTTCCACTGCATTGTGCATGTCGGAGTAATCACATAAAGAAATATAATCTCATGCTAATACATAGGAGTAGAGCTGGGCGATATGGCAAAAATATTTATCACAGTAATTTTTCCTGTATTGACCGATATCGATAATTATCAATATTATAGTTCCTGTGATAATAAAAATAATGTAATAAAAAAGTAAAATTATAATTCTATTCCGGCAAACAGAATGAAAACAGTAAAACAATATTAGTAAACAATTTTCTTTTTGCAACAAATGACTATTTACATACAAAATTCCCTTAAAATTGAAAGATCAAATGAACAAAACTATATAATAATGTACCAATGTGCACAAAAGTACAATATTGCACATATGTCAAATGGCGAACACAATATAAAGCAGGACAGAACTGACTGCAGCAAGTATCTGTAACAGTGTTGCCCCATGTATTTAAAACCCTTTCTTAACGCGAACTGGTGGCAGGAATACCAAGATAGCGCTTAGCTAGGGGGCTCCCTTTAGGAAAGGCAGTTATATTAGCTTTCCACTATCCCAGAGGACTGGTTTCACTGCCCAAACAAGGAGTTTGAAGAGTTCGAGTTCAGTTTTAGTCGACTGTTGGTGTGAATTTCGGGTCGACTACTTTAAGAGGTTTCAGCGAGACTAACTGGCATCATTTAGTTTGCCGAGAAATAAGTCACTGCTCTCGCAATGTCCCAAAGCCTTTTTGTTTTTTTAGTCACATAGATGCTGTTATCACCCGGAATGTGCTGATTACCGACTCATCCTGCTATACTGAACCCCAGACCTACACACGCACGCACAGCCACACGCACAGCCACACGCACACACAGACGCATGCACGCACACGCACACAGACAAACACACGCACGCACACACAGACACACACACGCATTCACGCACACACTATCACCTCTGAGGACTGTTTTCGGTATTATCTCAGCCTCCGCTTCACTCACTGGCGTGGCAGTGATGGCTGACGTCTTTTTCCCAAAACAAGCCCACGTTGCTAATGTTTACAACAGAAGGCGTTTCTTAATGTCAAGGAAGGATCCTCGGAAGCCAGAATTTCGAGGATGCTACGTCATCGACATCCGTCGAAG
>JBBKCR010000006.1:15167097-15188524 GCA_037577295.1 Ladigesia roloffi | reverse complement strand
GCCTCGCCTAGCCTCTGAAGGAAGTGACTTGGAAGGACGTGTCCTGCCAAGGAAGGATCCTTGACATTGAGAAACGCTGAACGACTCTTTAGGAGAGGAGGGGCAAAATTGTAACGTCATCAGTGATTGGCTGTTATGCAAACCAATCATGCTACTCGATTGGCCCTTGGGTTGTTTGTATCAGCGCATGCTCTAAAACTGAGCAAACTAGTTTTATCGAGTTTTATAGCCTGCGTATATCATCATGATCGTCCTCATTTTTTATCGATAATAAATCAAGTTAGTTTTATCGCCCAGCACTATGTATGAGGTATTTGATTGTTCCGTTGCATGTTCACATAATGTCAGGAGAAAGACAATTCAGATCTTTATAAATACTCTCTATACAAGACCCTTAATACTTGTCCCAACTGTTAGCACCCATGTGCCCACAAAGCAGTAGGTGGATAAAAGCTATAGGGATCTAACTATACAGTCAACTGTTTCAGTTCAACATTTAGGGTATACCGTTCAGTACACTCATGCTATATTCTACAATGTAAGACCAAAACATAGCTAAAGACACACACAATATTTTGAATGAATATTGAATGAAGAAATAAAATGACTGTATTCTGTCAAAAAATGGAGGTCAGTTGTTGTCGGGTAGGCAAAGAAACTTTCAGAGAGACCTGCTCATATGATGTCTACAAAGACAAAGAAGATGCTGGATTGGTGGTGCACACTTTTGCTGTCCAGTGACACCTGCACAAATAAACAGTCATCAGAAGAAAACATCTCCTGCTACCTCACCACAAATTTCATTGTTAGAAATGACAAACATAAATCTTGACTGGTGTGCCCAAACTTTTACACGTCACTGTAACACACCCACCCCAGCAGTCACCTCAGCAAAGTTGATGATGTATAGCAATATAATGAAGGCTTATCTTGGGAGAAAGCAATCAACTAGTCTGAGTTATTACTAGGAAGAATCTCTGGGGTTTGCAAAAATTTCTGTTTGGTAGTTTCAGTAAGAGCACAAACACATGAGGCACAGAATGCCACAGAGCTTAGTTACGATTTTTATTTGCCTACAACTAATTCATGTGTTAAAACACTTTAGCAACCTTCTTTGTCTTAATATTTTTCAGTCAGGCTTATTTAAAGAACAGCAAATAGTCGCAATAAAATATTGCAACTTAAACTCCTTCTGAATGAATGTATTCTGCATGCAGCAAGCGTGAACTCTCTAAACATTAAATCTTCTTCAAGAATAAGAAAATGCCAGACAGACGGAGAGTTCCAAAACGTGGCTATCCTCATTTGACTTTAGACTCCACAGGGAGGCAGTTCTTGATTGTCTTTTTTGGCCTGCATGGTTGGTAATATTGGCATTTCCGCAAAGCTCTACACTTTCAATAATCTGTGGGTGTTGCTGACAAAAGGACATTTTTTCTGATGGTAGAGTAGACAGACGTTATAACTGCAGCTTTAAGCTCTAAAATCATATTTTAAATTTATGCCTCAATGCAAAACTCAGTCCTCAAGTTGCCATATTTTTATACTGACATTTAAAGTACATTGCATGTAATCATGCACTTTCCGTAGATAAACACTGATTTTAGTGAAACTAGAGTTCCACGGAAGTTCGCAGTCCAGATGTGGTGGCTTGTGACCAGACTGTACTTTTCTTATGCCCTTCCGGTAAGCATATTTAGAGAAGTAACTTTTTTTTATTACTGAAAAAAAATACTCTAGTCTGTGGAAGGTCTAAGGAGAAACTGTTGTCTAGACATATGCTGGCTTGGCAGGTGGACTCATCTGCTTTAGGGCTAAGTAAAGACTTAAATTACATAAAATTACGCTTGGCTACAAATCTTAAAGAGATGGCCTTTGGCTTCTGCTGAGCCGTTATTAGGAAGATGTAGAGAGATCTCGAGAACCTTTCGGTGCTTTTACCAAGCTGATGGAGAAAGGAGGACTTTCACTTCACTTATCACCCCACTTTGTTTATGTGTATTATGGAATGACTCATTGTCTTTAAATATGTAAGTTTGGAGGGGCATCTATGTTAAGAGTACCTTCTTTTTTGCAGAGCTTGATATGATTCACTGTCTGTTAAATAACCTGTACATACTTGTCTTCAGCGGCACTGTAGCAACCACAGCCTGCCAGCACTGGACTAGTATTTTCATAATGCCGGTTCATGCTTGATCTGTGAAGCCTTCACATAAAAGCAAACGGTTGTTATTACACAGTTATCAGCTATCACAGGAACAGTAAGAAAAGGTGGGAGAAACCGTATTGCACATGTTCCTGGATTGTCATTAGCACTGCCTTTGACCAGTTTCAGGGTTCTTCCAAGAAGTGTAACATTGGGTGAAAGTTTGTTAAACTCAAATCTTATTTCCATTTTTTTTTTCAATTCATAGTGCTGTAAAAATTGTTGTTCTATGGCATCACACAAAGCCAGGAATAGTCTTTAATTCAGACACTGAATTTAAAAAGCTGGAGCAGTGTGCCTCATTGAATTCTGCACATTTTGTACGTGCTCATCACATACCAAGCTGTCTGTGCGTTAGCCCTGTTGTGAGAACGGAGGAGAATATATAGTGTTTTGGGACAACCATGTCTCGTGTTGCCAATAAAGAGGAAGTGTGAGTAAAAGGGAGGAAAGCACTGGATAAAATATCCCACATCCATTAGTCCTAATGACCGTTAATTAAGCGCTCCGGAATGGAGGAGGCAAAATTTTTCAAGCATTTGGATATTACTAAGAGAAGGGCTGCCAAGCAAATGCAGGTTAGTGAGAGAGAGATGTGGCAAGAGGTGTGTAGAGAAGAACCTCCAGGCTCTCCACTCCAGTTGGTTTAGAATCTGGCTGATGCTGCCTTAGCTTCAACATGCCAATTTGAATTTGACATGAGTACAAAAGAACCACATGTAATTATTCACCTCCTCCACTTGCTTAAAGCAATGTTTTGGCATGAAATCAAATTTGCACAACTTTCCATTTACCCCACATGTAGTAGATCTGCTAAGACATGTTTGGTGCTTCTTTAGTTCAGATACTCTAATGTACGGGGAGGTCTTCACACTAAATGTCAAAACATATAGTGTCAAGGTTTGGTTGTATTGAACTTTTAAGGACGTCTGAACCTTGGATAAATGAACGCGCCTGAACACCACACACATTGTTGTAGCAGCAGTTGATTGATTCTGAGAGGTGTTGCACACTAGTGCATCTGACGCTGTGGGACATCTTTATTTGTAGTTCTGTATTGTAAACATATATTCTCATTTTCTAGAACAGTGGAATCATGGGACATATTTGGTCCTCCAGAACTGAACAGCATGTTAAGGCAATACTGAGATTTTCTTTGCGGTTGTCGGGATTTAGGCAGAAATTGATGCCACGAAGGCGTTGCATGTAAAAAAAATAATTACGCCACCCAAACGCACAACTGATTCATCGCTGGGGCTGAACACCCGTGAGGACGCTGTGATTTGCTCTAGTGAGCAATAAAAACAGTTCGAGATTTGTCCACGCTAGGGGTCGAATCCGAATACGGTATTCAGAAAGGCACAAATAACGTGTTTTTTTATGAATATGGTATTCGGACAAATACTTAAACAAATATTTGTAATCAGGAAAAAAAACTCGCCCCCGTCACCTACTTGTGTAGTTAGGGCACTCGCTCTGCAATCGGAAAGTCGTGGGTTGATCCCCCAGACCACTAGGAACCTCTGGGGTACCCTGAGAAAGTACCGTTCCCACTCATCGTTCCCCGATACGCTCCCCACACATCGCTCCCCACCCGCTGCTCTCCGGGTGCAGAATTCATGGCTGCCCGCCACTTCACTTGGTGAATGCCTTAAATGTAGAGGAAGAATTTAGTGCTGTGCTTTGTGTGCAGTGTTGTGTTCACGTTTGACCGATTGATCACCTCCTCCACGCCCTCCCCCGTAACACACTCAAGTTCAGGAGTAGATTCAGGGCGCGGATGTTGTTTGCGCGCTGCCTTATGAATTTTACTTCAATAGAAATACGAATTATTCTCTCTCTTAACAAATACAGATACGAATAGTGACCACTCTACACACTCCTAGTCAACGCTCACCTGACGCCACAAATGCCTAATAAAGGCCTGATTCAGACGTCCGTGGGAATGAGGCCTAATGAGGTCAAGTGCTGAATTCGGATGATTAGTTCTATATTACAGTCACAATTTTGGTAGGTACTGTGATCAGTAAAAATGGACAAAAAACCTGTTTAAAACTGATGACCCCACAGCATTCAGCTACAAGTTGATGTTACATTTGTTTAGCTCTTTCAGCTTGACTTGTTTGCAATTTGAGAGCTCCAAGTTTGAAATAACTTTTGGCTAACTAATTGAGTGGTCATACTCCGTTAAAAGATCATTCATACATTTACAATGACCAGTTTTGTTCTTTATAGGGCTCAACATAAAAAGAAAGAGAGCAAATCAATTGTGTCAATACTGATTTCACCCTCTAGTTCAGCAGTGTTGAGTACCTTTGATGGCAGAAATTGTAGATCAGTTCGGCTCAGTCATTACTAGTTCCCATATTCTAGTTCAGTCTCGATCTTCTGTAGCCGTGTGGGACAAGATTACTATTGCCGAGGTGAAACGCACCTAATCTTAACCTAAATGGAGAAATGTGCCCCCACGAGTTTGTTTTCCACAAATTCACTGACCCATTAACTCAAGTTTTGCTCTTGTGGTTGTTGCTTATTACTGAGAAGGAAAAAAAACGGAAATCTTGGCAACACATATATGTTTTGCCTGTTCAGTCAGATATCTGCTTGGCAATGCCACAGTATTCATTTCTGATATTATGTTTTCATTTGCAGGAGCAATGTTTTCTTAACCTGGAGGCACCAATCACCAGGATTTGTGGATACGACACACCTTTCCCTCACATTTTTGAACCCTTCTACATCCCAGACAAATGGAAGTGTTTTGAGGCTGTGAAAAGAATGATCAACTACTGACAGGTAAGATATAAATGAAGAAAGATTAGTTTTGTTTAAGCCTCTTTTAAGCAAGGTTTAGAGCAATTAAAATGAATTATTATGTTCATAGTCTATAGTGAAAACAAGAATACCATTGGTTTTAACTTGGATAACATTTTTTATATTGAAATGCATAGAAAATTATTGCTTTATTATGCTTAATCATTTAAACATAAATCAGTTCTGATCCCTGCCTCTGAATAGGTCAGTAATTGTAATACGCACTTGGGAACATTTTTAACCAGAGGCATCACTCAATTTACAGTCATTAGTGATGGGTTTAATTAGATTTTTTAACACAGGCTTTTATTTTATAATGCTGTTATTGATTGTTGTGGTGTTGCCTGCTGGGGCCTGAGAAAGTGATGAGTAATGCAGGGTTAAAAGAATAACTGCTCTTCTCTTCGTCTGACCGCTTTAGTACATGTTTAATTATGAGAGTCTGAGTTGTCTTAAAGGACGATGGAGTCATCTGAACCAAACATCTTGGTCAAATAAAAAGGAGCAGGAATTAACAGAGGGGTTTCCCTTTCATTGTGTCTTGCTCTACTGTCTTTTTTATTGTATTTCTTGAGCTTTATTGTGTTCAGGGCTAATGTCAGCCCTTTAAAATCAAAGTAATTGGTAATTAGTGAGGATCTCTGAGCAGTGTTGTTAGATCATAGACAAGAGTGTGTTTGTTGTGACCATGACTTACAAGGTAAAAGGTCCATTTTTATGTCATGTTGTCATTTACTTATGTTTAGTTTTTTTATTTGTCTCTGAAAATGTGGAATCACCAATACATGATTTTATTCTCAGAATTTAAGGAAATATTAACCTGCAGTTTTAACCTGTGCCATTTTCTGTCTGCAGAATGTGGAAACGACCTCAGCACAGAGTCGCTGCCCCTTAAAGACTGTTACTTGTGCATTATTTGAACATGAACTGTAACTCCAGAACATACATGCTCAACTCCATGGATCACCGTTCATGAACACTAATGAAGCAGATATATTGTGGGTGCTCTTTTGTTTATTTAGTGATTGAACATTTTTGTTTTTGTTCGTTTTTCCATCTTTCTTTTTGTTGATCGCTCTGCTTTATTGAAATCCCATGGTGTTTGCTTCCTAAGGGAAAAATAAAGGGATTGGTTATGTTGTATGGTACCTCAGAATTCTTCTCTTGGGTTTCTTTTGTTTTTTTGATGTAGCAAAATCTCACACTGATATGTTCCTTTTTTGCACCTGCCAGTACATGCTGTAATTATGCAGATTTATTTTCACATTTTGAACACTGTAAGCCTTGATCATAATAGGAAATTTCCATGTATGTTATATATTTTTGTTGTAAATTTCTTCAGAACCCTGAATGGTTAACTGTTGAATTCTTCAGAAGCTTGTCTGGCTAACTGTTGAAACACAGCAAGATGACCAGATAAGATCAGTGGTTCTCTAAAGCCCTACATTTCCAAAGCCATGTCTGTGGTGCAGAATTACAGAATGCAATGGTTGCATAAAGTTACAGAATGAATTGGTCCCACATGTAGAATTTGTGATTACTATTGATCCCTCTTCTTTGACCCTACACACAAAAGCATCGTAACTCAGTCTTGCTTTTCTGTGTGCAGAGCGTATGTGCCCTTTATACATTTTGTTTCTCAAAGTAATATGAAACTATCTGTTGAATATAAGATGTTACTTATGTGTGACCGCTTCCCTTACTGTGAAGAAACATTTCATTCTTGCATGCAAGTCCAAGTCAGTGTAACCGTACCCAGCGGCAATAATCATACATCATGTGTCAAGTATTATATGTTCATATTTACAAACTATGTGCAGGTCTAGGTCTGCACACGGTGCAGAGTTTTTGCTGCTGGCCTGCCCTCACAGACATGGCAGTAATGTACTGCTTTAAAGGAGAGGACGGCACATAATGAAACTCTTCAGAGTTTCATTTCAAAATGCTGTATTTGTATTTTGGATATATAGAGGTTTGAAAAGTATAGCAATTGATGTGTAATGCAAAAAACTGTTTCTCTAATAAAGGTGGTTTTAATCAAAACACAGATTTTATATTTCTTGTGTGTGTAAAGCCCACTGCCATCAATATTTAACAAAGTGAGTGAAATGGTCTTTAATGCATTTTGGAATGAAACTCTTGCTTTGCTCTTGTTTTTTTTCCCCCTCTCCTCTACACATGAACACCTTTTCCCTAATTCCTTGACAACCTCATGTATGATCCTAAATTCCCCTCATATATGATTATGCATATTTTGTACCTCTTTTTGTTTTATTAGTGGGAGGTAGTGGTTTTGGGATCAAACATGAAAGGGATATAAACATACCAAACTACCATAAAACTGCTGAGCAAATTATTCTAATCACCATGTGTCTGCTAACCTCATGGAGCATCAAAAGACAGTGTTGGGTTCGTTTAAGCCTTCTCGCCACAAATTACGGTGAGAATGCAAAGATAAAATCTGTCATTTTGGGCCAGCCCTCACTTTACTCTAAAAGTTAAATCCTCCCTTGGGCGAGATGACCTTTGGTTGCTCACCAGACACAGTGCTGCATTTTCTAAATGTTCTAATCTTTAGTGAAAGGATATTCTTGTCATCTTATTAAATACACTGTAGCAGTAAGCTATTAGACCTAGACAGGAAAAATGGCTAATACCAGTTCCTGAAGTGGAGTACACACACACTTATTTAGGCCTTCGGCTTTAAAGGCAGTGAGGTTGTGAGGAACAAAATGTAATGGAATTGTGATTCAGTTACTATTATCCAAGACTAACCTAGAGAAAGTGGACTTTTATAGTGTTCAGTTCAGGATGGATTCACAGGAGCTGCTGGGGCTTCTGGCAAATCTCTATTCATTTGGTTGTTCCTCTGAGATACCTCCCCTGGGAGGCCGTGTGGGCGGGGCCTCTCTCCCTCTGACATGCTCTCTCTCTATCTCTCTCTTTCTCTCGCTTGATCTCTCTTTTTCTCTCTCTAGTTCGTGCTTGATCTCTCTCTCTTTATCTATCTCTTGCTCTCTCTCATAAAGAGCTGTCTCTCTCGCCATCTTTCTCCACCTCTTTCTTCTGTTCTCATTCTCTATCTCTTGCCAGCTTTCCCAATCTTTGACTTTCTCCAGCTCGAGTTCCTCTTCTCTCCATATGGGATCCCTGTGGCCCAAACAGGATATTAATGGGAAACACATCCCAACATTTTGGTGTGTATGGTGACTTTTCTCAAAAATGAAAGTTGTTTTTTTCCTCTGCAAGATGTATAATTTTTAAAAGCCATATCAACAAGAATCTATTATATTATATTATATTTTAGAATAGACATCACATTAATACCATTGTTGCAGAGAGATTTGAATTTTGAAAAAGTAACTAGGAGCACAATAAACTATGATCTTTGCTGTCAGGAAGAAACCCTGCAACGCCACTTTTACTCTTTGTTTTTATTCATAATTCGAAATTATTGGTCAGTCTCCACATGGGTCTGTAAAAATGAGAAATTATTAACCATTGAAAAGTGTTGAAAATAGTTTTACAAATTTTGATGACACAGTATTCATTTATTCATAATATACATCATTTTTTGAGTTTCCCGAAAAAATAGCCGTTTTGGACATATGACGTTTGGCCCAACAGTGGTGATATGATATTTTTTAATTGAAAAGAATGTATAGTGCATGCCCAAAAGTGTCTGGATGTGCCTCCTGATTGTGAATTCACAGGCATTTGATTTTACATCATTGAACACCTGATTTGGAGTGTGATGGAATTGTAGATTTGGTCGTTTACTGGGCTTACCACTTTGACCTATAAAAGCTATGCTTTTGGACAGAAAATGAGATGTTTGTAGAAATTGCAATCCCTGGTTTTTATCACCACCGCTGTAAAGAAAAATATGTGCTGTTCAATTGAAAGTAGTCATTCAGCAAAGGAAGGCAGTGCATGTTGGGGATGACACCATATAAATAATACACGCATTAGTTGATAACCGTGCATGTCAAGGTCTTGGATATATTAGACTGCCCTCATAGCTGACGTGTTGGATGCAGTGGAAATGGGCAGGCGTGAAGACCTGAACGACCAGGGCCAAATCGTTATGGCAAGATGACTAGGTGGGAGCATCCCCAAGGGCAATGAATTTTGTGCGCCCATCAATCAAACTGTTGTGTCTTAGGTTTCATGTGTCCAGGCGTGAGCCTGAGCTTTCTCATCCAACCGACCTTTGTATCGCTCACTATGTTAATGCTTTTGTAAACTCAGTAGTGAGTACTTAAGCCCTGCTTGAGCAGAGCGTTTGTCATATATGGCTGCAGCCATGGATCCAACACTGAGGAATTCGGTTGAAAAGAGGGAATGAGTCATTTGGGGTCATTGAGGGAATAGGATGAGGAGGGAAGCATTCCTCTTTTCTTGAGGACGCACTCACACACACACACACTCAAATCACAGATGGAAGCAGCAGGACAAGCCCAAACATAAGGAGCACAACAGGAACTGATTCTTGCCTGAATTTCTTGTAAATACTGAATAAGGTCGGCTCTCTGTGTGAGATGCTCAGATGTCACTCCACTCATACTGATACACGTGGAAACAATTCTTCTGTTATACTGACTTCAGTTTACAATAAAGGGATAGAGGTGCTTATAGTGACCCACTGGGTGTGGTTCTTCAGATTATAAAGGAGCTTGTATTGTCTCAAAGTTCAGTGTCAGTTTGTTGATTCAACAAAATCGTTGCCCATTTTAAATGTGCTAGTGGTAGATGGCTGGTTACCTTAACAGTTTCAAAAACATAAAATAAAATGTTGTTTGCGCAGTGGAACTGGACAGAGATCATAGAAACTAAATGGGGCATTTTGATTACACTCTCGCAAAGCATGGAAGACTGAGCCATAATAAAGTAATACACGTTTGAGTGGCGATAACAAAACGTTCTCATGCCGTCTAACAATGTGCTCTGCAGTTTTTACAGATTTCTGTAATCCTTAAAAAGCCATTTTAGCATTGCCACAGACTTGGTTTGCAGGATTTTATACATGCCTAGGGAAAGCTTAGCCAGGGCAGAAATAAAACAAATGCAACACATTAATCTGCAAATCACATATTGTCCCCCTGAACACTTGGATCACTCTTAACTTAACTTCTTTTTCATAATAAAATAGCATTAGTCTGATCTGCTCTGTAATAAATAATGTTTTGAAATGCAAGTAATTAGTTCACATCTGCTACAAAAAGGAGACTTTCCTCAGCACATATCAGTGGCAGACTTGCTTTAAAAACCATAACTCAACATGTACATTTCAAAATAGCTGTTATCTCAGTATCTAATCCTTTTTTAAAAACTGAGTTCACCATGTAATGCGACTTTTTCATAATTTTCATTTGTTTTGTTTTCTTATATTTAGCCCTTCCTGATGTTGAGCTCTGTTGCCCAACTGGGAGAGGTAGTCTCTAATTAGAACAGCAGAAATACATATTTAGAGTTCTGTGTGGCTTTTGGGAAACTCTGTATTTAAGGCTAAGTGAGGACAATGAAGGAGACAATGCTTCTGGAAAGATTTATTTACAGATCTAGTGAGCAGCCTACTGTCTGTCAGTATGCCCTTTTGGCACTTTTCTGGAAAAAAAAATCAGCGCAATGCAGTGATGACTGTTTTGGCTTATGAAATAAAAAAGTTACTTTTGATTATGTATCAGTATCTCTACTTTTTGTAATATTCCTAAAAGAGTATCAGTAGTAAGTGTGTTCAAGCAGAAGCATTATGTGATCAGCGCTGATTTATGGAATTACTATTTTACTCGGTGCTTTGGGTCTGATGTGTGTTTGGGGTTTGTGTTGCTTTCTGAAGAGGCAAGCCTGCACAGGAAGTGTGGGTGAGCCCCAGCAGACATTTCCCTTGGCTTTTATGCAGACCGTTTAAAAAATAAGCGCAACCTTTGATAGATGTCTCCACTCACAGACTGTGGTTACATATTTAAATTACAAACAGTGGGTGGTGTCTTCTGCACTGTAATTGGGTGAATTACTCATTTTAATTTGCATCAGTTCAATTTCTCATGCGACTTAAATATGGTAAAGCAAGTACCCTGCTCCAGACATGTTCTTCGGTTTCACTATTAACTGTGAGAAACTTACAATTTAATGCTCACTGCTAATTCACATTGACACACATTGCTTTATATCCAGTGTCGTATCTATAGGGTGTGTGTTTGTGTGTGTGTTTTTCCCCTGAATAACTGTACTCTGCCAGGCTGGGCTCTCCTTTCCCAGCATAAAAAGCACCATTTCAGACATCAGTCAGCACATACCCAGTGTAGCCAGATGTTTTGGTAAAAACTTGCTGCTAATTAAGGCCCTGCTGGCCTCTGATCTTGCTCTCTATTTACATGGGGGCAGTAACTAACACCAACAAGGCATAGTGCGAGCTCCTGCATCTTCCATTGAGAGTCCTTGTCTGGTCCAGGCCCCAGTCTGTGGGTAAATATTTAGGGCAATGGGTTGTTTCCCATCTCAGAGGGAGTTATTCCAAGAATGCCCATGCTTCCATGAGCGAAGCTGTGTCAAGAGCCTGCAGCTGTTAGCTTTAGGGAAACCTCTGAGTCACTGGGGCTCTGTTGGTGCTCCCACTGAACGTGTTCCTGACTAGACAGGATTAAACATGTCAAAGCAGTGGCCAGGGTTGGGGGTGGAAAAGCGAGAATGAGGAGGATCAGGCTGCTGCTATGGAACACATGAAGAAGCAGATGTCAGCTTGTCCTAAGGTGGTCTGTTGTATCAGGCTTTTTCAGGCCAACACACAAGTGTTTGTTTTTATGGACTTCCTTGGTCATTTTTCCTGTATTATATACTGCTCTTTCTCCTGTGTGCTTTTCTCACCCATTTTACTGTACTTTCTCTCACCAAATCACATCTCTCCCTATTTCCAAATGTGACGTACGTCTTTTAATCAGTCAAGCCATATTTTGGGTTCTTTGCATTTCTGCAGGTGTTCTGAAAGCTCTATTTCATCTTAGCATCTTAGCAAAACATGTCTTGACGGGTTACTAAATACAGCTGGTCCCTATTTTATTTTGTAGCAAATGCTTTGTTTGCTCTTGCTCAACAGCTGCTCTCAACCGTGATGTCCTCTTCATCCCTCTTCTGGCTCCTCAGCTAACAAAACTTAACAAAACTAATGTAGCAGTGCTCTAAATACTACTACTGCTTCCAAACACTCTGTATTCACTGTATAGGATTTGTGCAAGTGCTGGGTGATATGACAAAGGAAGTGGTATATATTGGTCAGATTAAACATTCCTAGCCCTGCTCAGTTTTTGTGCTAAACCAATAAATATATTTTTAAGAACCAGAGCAGTGAGGCTTATTAGTGTATAAACAGGGGTGTAGCTACCAGCAATACAGGTGGTACCAAAAGATTTGGGCCCATAGTACAGCAAAATAAAGGTAAAGTGGCATTTGGCAGACACCCTTATCCAGTAAGACCCCCTGGAACAGCTGAGGGTTAAGTGCATTGCTCATAGACACAGGGTAAACTTTGTGTTCATCGGGTTTACAGGCAAGACTACAACCCAGTTTCTGTGTTAACCAGGCATCTCTAAATGAAGACCCTTTATAAGGACTATGATACTAGTTATGTCAGTGGACATAAATCCACCATGTAGAAAAAGAATGTCATATTTATAGTTTGTTTACCACCAGTCATTTTCCAACATGGTTGAAGAAAATATATAATCAGAAAACCTTTTATAGAACTTCACATATCAAATTACTGGGTGCTGGCAATAGGGAATGAACACAATTTTAGGCAAGCATACAAGGCTAACAGCATAAGGACATTATAAGATTTGAAAGTGTTATTTGTTGTTGTGATTCTCTTAACTGTGCAGGGCACTTACATTTCATTCTCTACAACGAGGCCTTCTGCATCAGAAGCATCCTCCAGTTTTAGATCCTCTACATCAGCAATGAATTAGATAAGTGCTTTCTGAGAGGAGAGATGCCTGCTGTGGGATGAAAACAGCCTCAGAGATTACAAGCAATTTTACATCGGAAAGATTCTCTGTACTGAACATCTCAGTAGGCACGTAAAATCACTAGCTTCACTGGCTGTTTACACTGTTTCATTCTGTCTACAAGTTTAATAAGTCAATAAGAGGAGGCAATGAGTGTATTCAACCAAATGGCTTTGTTTAGAGACCAGTTTCCTGTCAGATGTCTCATTCCAGCCCAAATCTCTTCGCAGTCATTTTTCAGCAGTTCTGTTGCAGCTGATGTGAATTCAAGAGCATATCCCAACTTTTACTAGTTGTAAACTTAGCACCTGTGTACACTGGGGTCCCTGCAGACATGTTGGCGGCTGCAGTTCTGCATAAAGCATAGTTAAAGTATGTTTGTTTGTAGGAGATGAGTATTGGTTTGAATGGAGAGCCCAGTGAACGATGAGTACTCTGGGTGGTTCCATAATCTCTCCTTTGTTACTGATGGCGTTATTTATGACGAGCTTGTGCTAAAGGGCAGACAACATACAGTCCAGTGGGGCCATCAAATGGTGTGTTGTGAAATAGGTCCAGAAAATAGAAAGCACGCAAGCAAAAAAGGTACATCATTTAAAGGCATGAATTACTCAGTCAACCTTAAAGTGACATTCAAGTGTGATGATGACGATCATGATGGAGCCCAGTCAGCACTGGGTATCACTGTGAGTCATAGCTATTACAGAAACTGTGAGTTATGGTCCCATGACGCCTGCTAACTGACCATAAATAAATGTGCTCTGACCACAGAGTGAACTAGTACTAGACATGTCAGTTGCTGGATCATCGTCACATTTCCTGTGGTCTCATAAATAGTTGTGGCTAGATATAAAGCATACCCAAAAGGCTTTTAGAGGAAGTCCCATCTGACTAAAAATCTCAATGACTTACTGTCAGCGCAATGTCTCGTGTAAGCCACAGAATGCCTGAAAGCATTGTCATTCTCATATCGATCAGTATTTGGCTCCATGTAACATCACCCTTGCTCCATGTTTATTCATCTGTAATCTTAACTGATACACTGTTTTAATAGCATCAGTTGGCTTTGTTGTATATTGATGGCCCCCCAGAATTTTGTTTTCTCAAGCAAATATCCTGGACAGCATAAATCTGTCTTTGGTGAAGAGCTGGGAAGCCACTAACGAAGCCTGTGATGAGTCACACATTTTACAATGCCATGTAAAGAAGAGCTCTTACTTGTCTCGCAATACCACAAAACACCAGCCACCAATAGTACACCAGCGTAGCCTTGCCTAGCCTAGCCTAGCTCAGCCCTGCTTCTGCACCACACATGATATTAGAGCACCAGCCTGTAATGCAGTAAAAATAAAAGCCAAGTAGACATGTGTTTGTCTGTGTAAATATAGTGAAAATATATTTTATGTCTTACTGCTAATAATATATATAAAAATGAAAAGCAACAAAGTCTGTTACAGGGTCAGTATCATTTTTCTTCAGTCCTGGCCTTACATAGTGTAGGAATTATTTAGAGCATTTCCAAAACAGCAGGTCTTGTGGCATGTCCCCAGTATGCAGTGATCAGTACTTTCCAAAGTATTCCAAGGAAGGACAGTTCATGAACTGGTGACAGCGTCAAGACTCATTGATGGATGTGTGGCGTGAAGGGTAGCCCACCAGGTCTGATCCATATTAAGAAAAAAGTTATTGATTTGATTGCCCATGCTGACCTTGCCTACCAGCAAAAGTGGCTACGATGAGCACATGAAAATAAAAACTGGACCATGGAGCAGTGGATGAAAATGTTTTTTTACATCATGTAAAACATCTGGGTTAATTTTTTTACTTACCGTGGGAAGAGTTGGGACCAGGATGTATTCTGGGAATAAGACAATATAGCAGTGTGATGATCTGAGCAATGTTCTGAGGGGAAACCTCAGTTGTGTCAAAGTATCACTGTGCCAGATTTGTTTTGGTGGACAAAATGAAGCAGTTGGTTTTACTATTATGGCTCAGTGTATATTAGGCTGTCATTTTTCTAGATAGTTGCTTCTGGGGATGTCAGATATTTAGCATTATGTTTTGAGTGTTTTTTGAACATTTATTTGTGATAAGCTATAAATGATCAGCAGTAAGTTAATGTGATTTGCTTATTGCCACTAATTAAGCTACCAAACTGTTTTTCATGTATAATTGTACTGTGCACCTCATGGACCTGGCCTCTACCTCATCAGTGTTGGGAGTAACGTGTTACAAATATTACTAATTACTGTAATTTAAGGCATTACAGAACAAAAATTGGTAATATACAAATGTCAGTAACGCCCTTACAATGCATTTTTTAAAACGGATATACGTTTTTTTTTTTAAATCACTGCAAGATCAGCATGGGAGAAATGTCCATGCAAAATGTTTCACTTCTTGTAGTCAGACAGAGAGAAGAGTAGGGGGACATCCTCTTTTTCCCGGTCATGTCCTGTTTTTGAGACCTGTGTCCAACATCTGACTGGAATTTTAAGCTGCCTAAACATTAGTCACATTACGGGCGTCTCTCAGAACCTAAAAGTCCAGAATGGCCGTCGGCACCGAGACGCGCATTAAACATCTAACACCCCCCATACCGGCCCAGCTGGTAAAGACAGTCCGCGCTAAGGTGTCCTCTTCTACACAATCCCAAATCTGGTCTGTGATGAAGTGATGCTTCATGAGCTATATTTCCAGTCATTTTGGTGAGAGTAACTGAAAAGTAATGCACTTGTTTGTAATGCCTTACATTTTAAATACAGTAATATTGTGATGTAACTAATTACTTTAAAATGACAGTAACAAGTAATAAACATCACATTACAATTCTGAAGTAACTTGCCCAACACTGTACGTCACACACAAGTTTCTCCACAGGGGAGAGCAAGTAGCTCTTGTGTGAATCATTGGAATGGATGAACTTGCATAAATGGTGGTTATGGAAACAATCATTGTTATGGTATGAGAAACATTTATTCATTATCTGGATGGAGCATTACCACATCCAAGAAAGCAGCAGTGGTGCAACTGATGAGTGGCATCAGTGAAACAATGTAAATAGGGCAAGTCAGCAGGATTTGGCATAAGACTGGGTCACTGTATTTGAGTGATGAATAATGGCCCTGCCCTCTTAGTAGGCAAAACTATTCCACATCATTGTTCAAAAGCAAATAAACTGCAAAAAGTTGTCACTAAGCACTAAATGTAAAGAGTTTAATTAAGCTTGTTAATTTACTTTATTACAGTATTTATTGATCCAGTCCAATTGTGATACATGGGAGATTGAAGTTTATTCTTTTCCATTTATACTACACATGCAAGTTCTGTTCTGGTGTGGTGTTGGTCTAGTATGTAAGGTACTTGCATCTGGACCAGCATAACACCACTGGGTTCCTAAGCCAGACCCTCAACCCCCGTAGTTAGGGAATGTAAGTCACTTTGGATAAAAGCGCCTGATAAATGCCATAAATGTAAATGTTCATAAAGCTAAGAACTCTGTAATGATAAAGAACATTTTGTTGTTCACTTAGCCTCATAATCGCAAAATGGTACTTAAGATTTTTTTGGAGCATTTCTGTTCATCCGTCGTTTATGCTCAGTGTGAAGAATTTTGAAAAAGAAAAAAAAGGTTTGAATGTGAAACATACATTGATATGTTTTGTGCTGGTCAAAGAAAAATGAGATTTTATGGAACGACAACATACACAGACATAGATGTTGAATGTTTACATATATGGAACTATGGTGCCATCCTCAGCTATTCATAACAGGGAAAAGCAGAAGAGGATCACATCTTGATTTGGCTAAAGCAGATGTGGCAGATCTGAGAAATAAAGTTTTGGTGAGCTTCCAGCTACTACCAAGTCACAGTTGTGGGGGTAGTCACCAGTCCTCTGGCTATACATTTCTGAAGGCGATAATGAATTTCAGAAGATACTTTACGTCACTGCTAATTGATTCATCACTGATCAGTGTCAACAGTTCGGAACATCACTGCAAAATTATGTTTAAAAATTTTGCATCTGCCCTCCCCTACACAATATACCAAAATATTTCCTTTTCTCTCCTAAGATATTTTTGATGTATGTTGACATCATTATTCTTTTAAGTATTTAAAGAGAAGAAAGCTCTACTTGATTTGACTATTTCTTAAAAATATTTCCCCATGTTTCTAGTTTTAAGAGATACTTTTTTATTTGGTCTTGTTAAGTGCATTTGTCTCGTTAGAAGTGATATTAATCTGTTTTGATTTTCACAGAGGACGAAACTTCCCACTGAACCCAGGAAATTCCTTTTATAGGCAGTCATGCAACCTGTACCACACTGCTTTGTTTTGGTCATGCCATTTTTTATGCACGTGACTCTTGAGACAGACATTCAAACAGAGCAGAAAGCAAAACCTGATGTTTTCCTGTGCTTGGCTCATTTATCCCTCTGCACTCATAACTCACAAAGCCTGCTTTAATGGCAAAGGTAAGGCAGACGTGTGTGTGTGAAATAATCACGTCAAATGCACATCTGTCCACTGAACCATCACAGTATTATTTATGCTACCATCAAAGGTGCCTGACGGCACCTTTACCTCTTCTGTGTCAGTGAAGACTCAGCCCTGTGGGGTGGCATCAATCACTAAGCAGTGGAATGACTGGTTTCTTCTGTGTTTTACGCAGTATGGTAAGATGTTTTGGGCATGGGCTGGAGACTATTATCTCAAGTTTATGCCAAAATAACAAAGCACAGACGTACTGCTATGGGAGTGGTGCACTTCTATTTATTCTTTTTGTCTCTTTGGGCCTTGTTGTGGTCTTCTTTGTAGTGTGGGGCTTCATGAATAGTTTTTACCTGAAGAGACATACAGTGTCATGTATCCTAACAAGACTTGTGGAATTTTTGCAAAAGTACTAATTGCAGGGACGCCAACAATTGTTTTGCTGTGTTGAACACGAACGGCAATCTACAGGACCCACATGAATCTACAGGATGCAGTTTTTTTCAGTCTGTTGAAAGCTCCTCTTTTGATAGTCTACACCATCTACATAATGAAAAAGCATCACCCCTCTGTCTCCTTTTTTCCCCGAAGCTACCTGTCTATCTTACTTACCCCACTTCACCATATGGGAAGCACCAAAGAAACGTTCCTCTTTCACTCTTCACTTACTCATTCTCATATTCTTGCAAACCACATAACACGCAGTAAATGATGCAGTATTATTCCCTTTTTCCCCCTCTCTTATTGGAAACGGCAGCATGCAATGCTTCAGATGCAAAACCATATGACCACATTAGACATGGTTATGATTAAAGTTTTTTTGGGGTGAATATATAAAATAGACGTTAAATCGTAATACATCACAACAAGGATGCCACAAGGTCGTATATGGAGCTTTCACATAATCCATAATGCTCTCAGACAGTTTGTTACATTCTGACCCATTCTCAAATAACATGTCAGAGGCATGACTTTCCTTATTGAGCTACTCTCTCCTACTGTGTGCCAACAGAGAATTGGGTTGGAATATGGTGTATAGAAACTGTTAGCTAGGAATTATTGTGTTAGGTTGTTTTGACTGCATTATTATGAAGCTTATTAAAAGCATCTGGAAAGTTATCAGTTGGTGCATAGAGACACCTTAAGAATGCAACAGAAAGGCTTCTGTGTTCAGATGTTTAGTGCATGTGTCAAGGCTTTACATCATGTACTCTCCAGATTCCCTTTAGGAAAATTTGAAGGCTTTGGACTGCACCAGAGAAGCAGCACACTTCAGATCAGCACCCGGCAGGATTGAGCTCTTGCCTCATTCCACACAGTCTATAGCCAGCTTTCCATCCAACAGAACAAAAAGTATTTTTGTTCAAATTATTGACTTCTTAAATGAGCTCGAACCAACAGCAAAGGCGCACCTGTGGTTTCAACACAACCCTGTAGAGGATTTTTAACTTCTGCTTCTGAATGATCAAGAATCAAGAATTGCAATTACAGAAATACTCCTCAAGTGCTTGTTTCTAAGAGAAGGCCTTACATAAAGTGAAAGCTAATTGACTCCAAAAGGCAGAGAACTTAAAACATGGATCAGATTAACAAGAGATAGCATGGCAGACTGTCAAATAACACTTAGAAGACTGTAACAGCTGATTTAATCCTGTACCTAGCTGTTGTGAAATTCACTAATGAAAGCCACACTATGATCTGTAGAGGTATATAAACCTTCTTGGACACAGACTTTTATTCCTGAGGACAGCTCTTTTTAACTGGACTCAGAATTCAAGGATTTTATTACAACCATATATGATGTTTTCAGTTGTTTACTAGCAAAAGAGCTCCAAAACATGTCACTTCAAGCTACTGACTATGCTTGATTGCAACTCTGTATATTATTAGGGGGCGGAATGATTAAAGGTGGTGTGAGGCTGGGAGTTGGGAATGGGATGATTGTAACAAATGTAATGTCGTGGTCTTCACTCTGCTATTTTTAAATCAGGAATTGTACACTGTTTTCCTCTATAACTCCTTTCTGCAACTTAACCCTTTAATATCAAAACAGCAATTAATGTCTCCTGCTTGTCTCTATATGATTTCCACTGCTCATGAATTTATTTTTGTCTAATGAATCCACAAACATTAGAAAATGTTTATTTTATATTTTAAATGAAAGCTTTTAGATGCATTCAAAAGGGTACTTTGACATAAAAAATCATCTTCAGTTAAATAGGTGGATATAGTGTATAGAAATGCATTACAAAATTGCATTTCAAATAATTAATTGAAAATGAGATTTTGCCACATTCATGCATGGATTGTAAAGACTAAGGGAATGAATGGTACATTCTATTACTTTAACAGTTTTAAAGACCCAAAGATAAATAGGCTTATTTTTGATATTGGAATGATTGTCGAATGTATACACAATAAACCTACTTGTTTTGCATAGAATGTGAATACATTTTAAGCACTTAGTGTTGGAGACATTTTTGTAAATGTATTGTCTTGAATGGGCAGTTTGACTGAAAATGAAATAAACAAATGTATTGTCACTGGCTTTTGCCAGTCTACATGTGTAGTAGAACATCTCAGAACACAGGACCCATTATGACGTTGTTCAGTCCCTTAATAAACTGTTGTAAAGATGTATGCCTGGAGGTTCTGGGGGAGGGCCAATGATGCCACCTTCCCTCAGATGGCACCCAACATGTCGTACAGCTGACTGGTTTGGCTCATTGTGTTTCACAGGCTGCGTAATTATGTTTTAACGGCCTTCGACCTGCTTCAATATGTCACCATAAAACATTTACTGCCCCTGAACCTATGAATTAGGCCTCTGCAGCGTCTGCCTGCTATAAAAACCTTTCACTGTGCTGTGGGAGGTGGCTACCTCCTCCAGCGTTACCTGTTATCATATGCCTAGCAACAGTAAAATGAGGCAAGCCAGAGCATTCCTCACTTTCCTATTCCATCTGTTTGATCTACATGTATGTCTATAACACTGATATGCTTTTTCCTCACATGTTAAGCATTTCAAAGAGCTGCACTCATTTCCTGATCCCAGAAGAAACTTCTGTTATCATCAACTGGTTTCCGTCCTGAATTCTGTCAAACAAAAGCAGTCCTCATTTTCTAAGTTCACTGAACTTCAATGAGACATAGCATTTTCCAATAGTCAGCAACAGTTTGTCTAGATAACAGCTTCTCATGCATGCTCCAGTGAAGTGTAAGGATCAGCATGTGATGAATCAGTTGTTGCGCTGCAAATCCATGAAGTGTTTTGCCCCGGGTGCCTACCATCAAAACCTACACTAAGCTAACTGACGAATGTGTAACCTGCTTGTCATGCTGATGTTGTGTTCTTTACAGGTCACAAGGACAAGCCAAACCCTGCTTCTTAGATTGTGATCATATTTTCCTCCTTACAGAGATCCCTCGTCTTTACCTCTGCTGTAAGCTGTTAGAAGGAAGTGCTGGAATGAAAGAATCTGAGAAGAGCTTGTTGACTGTGTGAACGGGTCATGCTCTCTTCAGACTTACTCTAAACAGGAGTCATCAGGACATGACCTTTGGCCTTCTGTTCTTGAGGCTTATCATTGACTGACATCTTGTGATCATGGTGGTCTACTTATATCTTCATGACAGCATTTGAAACATACTGGTGATAGTATGTTTACTATAGATAACTCACCAGGTCATTCTTTTTCCTAATATTGAACCAAAAATCACTGATTTCTTTATTCTAATATTTATGATCTTGTCATGATCTGCTCTGCTGTCACCCACACCTCTTTCGTCCACATATTGAAAGACTCCAATGTAATATATATATATATATATGTATGCAGTGTTGTGCAAGTTCACACTTTTCATGAACTAGTTCAAAGTTCAGTTCACACATGCTCAAAGTGAACTGTTCAC
>JBBKCR010000006.1:15147359-15159585 GCA_037577295.1 Ladigesia roloffi | reverse complement strand
TTCACGTTCAAGTTCTTGATTTACTAATAAGTTGCGTTCAGTTCAAAGTTCACTGAAATATGAACGTGTTCAGTGAACGCGTTCTTTTGAACTAGTTCATGCACAACACTGTATGTATGTATATATATATACACATGTAAATGCAATATATATAATCACCTCTTTTGGTGGAGTATGTATAAAAATGGTACGATCACTGCATGACTCCTAATTTCCTCTAATATGGATGTTCATATCTTTAAACTCATACTGACTGATTGCTTCAAAGAAATTTACTTCACAACAGTAGAAACACACACACAAAAAAAAAATGAGATCCACTTTTATTTACGAAGTGTGCTGTACATTTCACAGAAATTTGTCATCACAAAAACTTACTGGGCATTTACTGATTGTTTTTTTAATGAAAAAATGCAATGCCTATGCAGTGCCGAATGCTACATTTTCAGCCTTCCTGCCTGCCTCTCTGTTTGTTGCCTTTGTCTCAGCCCTCATTGGCTTTGACAAGCTTTTCACAAATGGACCTCACCTCAGCTTGCCAGAATGTGGTCCACAGCTGAACTTCAAAGGCAAGCGATAACATATGACTTTACTCCTCTCTCAAGCTCAATGTGCTTCCAGTCAGGCACATCTTGTATCAAAAGGTCATGCACTTTTAGGATTAACCATAGCAGGTCCTGCCTTCTTCAGCATCAGAGAGCCGGATCATGTACAATAATGAACAGTCAATAATCATTTGGCAACGGCCACAAAAATGTCTTGCTTTCCTCTCTTTTTTTATACATTCTTGATTAATTTAAGATTTTTTTCCCCATACTGAACATTTCATAAAATTGTTGGAACTGCATAATGTATATCGCACCCCTGGGGATGCTTCTCCAAAAGGCTTGAGGAAGTTACACATGTGCTGAGACTTGCTGTTGAAACTGTTATAAACGATTGGCCTGCAATATTTATGTTTGTTTAGCTAACAATCAGGTCAACAGTTAGTCAATCAGGTGTTGAATGGCAATGTGCCAAAAACTCTAGTAATGTGATTTGTAACATTTGATGTCATTGCATGAAATTTGGAGGTACCACGCTTTAACCACTGTCCATAACTAGTGCCTGAAATCTAGTTTTGCTCATTATAACTAGTAATGTTGCTTTGTGTATGTAATAATTTCATCTTGGAATGATCAAGACTTTCTCTCCTCAGGTGTGATTAGTAAGTGGCCTTGGTTCTGTGCAGGTTGCACGTGGTGTACAGAAATATGAGTGGGCTACTGGGATATGTCAACCTTGAGTGCACCGTAGCCAACCCAACCATGATTTTTTTTCTGGGGTGTTGTCATCCTTTCTTTCCTTTCTTTCAGTGTTAATTTCTTTTTTGAGACAGCTGTCAGGATTTGTTAAAGGCTGGGACGGGATGACATAGTGCAAGGTACATCCAGTAATTTCCTGTGACTACAGCTTACAGAAAGGGGCAGTGTAGAACAGGAAAGAAAACAGTGTGACACGATCTGTCTCTTCTCATGCCCTTTATACTGTAGCACATCTTAACTGTTGGCCATATCTGTGACAGACAAACTCACTCTTACAATGGAGATACTAAGAGTGCAATTGCAGTCACATGAAATGCCCAAGTTAATCAATTTGGTTAATTATGAAACTGGTCGTTCTTTAAAAAAACATTATTCTTTATCAATTATTGGAATAACTGGTTCTGCAGGCAATGGATTGTGTCTTATTTTAAGGGGTTGCAATTACCAAGTGTCATAGCAATGTTCTATGTCTACCCCACAAAGACTTACCACTGGTGTTCCTCAAGGCTCAATGATTGGCCATCTTTTCTTGTCACTTGCTCAAGTGATGACATATCTTCACATGGTTTCTCCTACCACTGTCATGCTGATGGCCATGAACTCATCCTCCAATTTCCTTTCAGTAACTCTCAGATCCCAGCCTGCATCTCTCAGACATTCCCTCCTGGATGACAAAAAAGCCAAGGCAATGCACCCACAAAATCTGTCCTGCTTATCACTTTTGAAAATGCTGTCATCACTCGCACAACAAATTTCTCTTTTCATCCCAAATCAGCGGATGTTGCCCATTCCTAAACACTGTTGCCAGTTATACAGTATACTCGTCCAGTGATTTGTCATCTTGACAACAGCAGTAACCTAACTTGCTTCTGGCTGGTCTTCCTCTGAAGACCTCTAAAGATGATCCAGAATGCAGCAGCACATCTGGAGTTCACCAATATTCTCACACACCACTCAAGAACTGCACACCCTTCACTGGCTTTCTGTGGCTGCTTGCATAAGGCTTAAAACTCTAAAGCATGCCTACAAAGACAAAAATGGTCCAGCTCCATTTTATCTGTCAAGAATGGTCAGACCACAGGTCATAGCATGCCTTTGAAGAGCATCAAGCACAGCCTGACGTGATTCACCTTTTCTTAAAGCGACAGTTCACCCAAAAATGAAAAATTGATGTTTATTTGCTTAACCCCAGGGCATCCAAGTCGAAGGTGACTTTGTTTTCTCAGTAGAACACAAACGCAGATTATTAGCTTTAGCCGTAGCAGTCTGGTAGTCATTTAATTGAAGTGGATGGGCATCAAGCCTTTCAAGGTAAAAAAAGCATGCCCAGACACGTCCAGATCACACCCCGTGGCTCGTAACGACACATTGATGTCTTAAGACATGAAACGATAGTTTTTTGTGAGAAACTGAAAAGTATTTATATCCTTTTTTACCTCTGAAACACGACTGTCCCGAGCCCCCTGTGTATGCTCTGTGGTGTAGGTCACGCAAACGCCGTAAGTGATCTGTTGCGTGAATACGTCACTCGTTGTTTACACAGAGCACTTAGATTCCGGCATTTGCATATCCTAGCTCCAGACGGTTGTATTTCAGAGGTAAAAAAGGATATAAATACTGTCCAGTTTCTCACAAAAAACGTCTTAAGACATCAATGTGTCGTCATGAGCCACGGGGTGTAATCTGGACGTGTCTGGGTATGCTTTTTTTACTTTGAAAGGCTTCATTCCCATCCACTTCCATTAAATGACTACCAGACTGCTACGGCTAAAGCTAAAAATCTACGTTTGTGTTCTGCTGAGAAAACAAAATCACCTTCAACTTGGATGCCCTGGGGGTAAGCAAATAAACATCAAATTTTCATTTTTGGGTGAACTATCGCTTTAAAGGTCGAAGACATCACTTCAGTGCCAAAGACTTATTTCAGCTTTGTACTTCCCCTGATCAACAGGACAGCTGAGATCATTGGCTGACCCACCTCAAACCCCAACTGAAGACGAACCTCTTCACATGGACCTATGTTCATTGCAGAGACAAACTAAATGTGTAGAATAGGGCCCTGGTTGAGTGCTGTCTCCATCTCTGGTAGAATCTCTATTAGCATTTATTCATTTTAAGCTTAATAGTGTATGGGACATGTTTTGGACTACAAAGAACCCATTAATGTCAGTCTGGGTAAGAGCATTGGCCTTGAGTCTTGATGGAAGACTCTAGATCCTGCATTGTCATCTGTTATTTAGAATACAATAACACATAGTACACTTCACCAAGTAGCCTGCGTTAATTATAATAATACATTCATTATGTGTGCTTTAATAAAGGTTCAGTGGTGTGAAATAATTGTGGGAGTTTGTTATGGTGGGAGTACTTTATATATCCTGAATGAGGAATAAAACAATTCAATGTGTAGAACTGATTGGGTGGTGGTCGCTTTACACTTATGGCAAACCAATCTCACAACTTTTCGTGCAGCCATCACAATATACCATGTAATATAAATATGTGCTGACCACCCAAGTCCACACAATTCACCTGCTGATGAATCTTTCAAAAAAAAACTACAAATCAAGGGGACCTCTGGGAATTTAATCTGCACTCGACCAAATGTAAATTTTCAACTGCAAATTTGAATGTGAATTTGGAATCTTGCTTACTTTACTTGGGCTGTGACTGATGATGAAGAGAAGAATGCATATTGAGAAATGCCCATTGACAATGACCCTGCCCATTTCACATTGGTGGCATTCCCATTACCATTTAAAGGCTGTTCTGTTGCTGTATTAAATGATCCTTGGAAAGGGTAAAATCTAGAATCAACATAAACAAACCAGCTCGGCTTACCCAGAAATCATGACCCAGGTATAATTCAGTTCCCTTTTCACACTTGAAACATGGCAGTTGATATTTTTTAATTCAGATATGTATATATTATAAGCTATATTATATTTTCTATTATATTTTAGTGCTAACAAGTCTACAGAGCTAGTAACATAGCCCAGTTCTCATTCTAACAATTATGCAATTATCGTTTGTGCAAAAATCGACAAAGTTTGTTTGATAACTATTTAACATGTTAAATCTTGCTGAGGTATGTTCTTATACTGAAATAAATCTCTGATCACTGTCCTCTCATCCCATTGTTCTCACTCCCACCCACACCAAGTTAGGAGGCTAAGTGGAAAACCGTTCAAGAGCACTTCAATAGCATGATGGAAAGGAGCAGATAAAAATAGTCTGAATGCCGGTTAGTCTGGACTGAATGTCACCGGTGCTGCGCTTTGGCTTATAGTTACATCTCAGCCCCCAACCGACCATGATAGTGGCTCATCAGTCGCAAAATTACGATCATCTGGAGGTTTAATAGAGCAGATTTCAGAATGCCACATAGTCCAAATCACTTAAAAATGTCATGTGTCAAACATCTGGCAAATGTTTTGGCTTCTCAGGATTTCTTCCCAGAGTTGTTTATGTACCATGACCTTTTGCCTCACTTGCATATTCTCTTCATATTTTATAACATAATGTGGACATTTGTGTCGCCAAATGGCTGGCAGTTCTGAGTTGTCGAGCCACCCCCTGGGGAGATGTCCATTTTTTTCAGAAGCTGTATGCCAGCTGGTCCAGCCTGTGCTGAGTTGCATCTGTGTAGTGGGTGTTTGAATGCTCTCTCTCTGATATGTGATGCTTAGCAGCCATTCAGACCTGCCAGCTCCTGCGAGTTTACTATTGATTTTGACACCTGGCTCTCATAATTCTTCTGTATTAACATTTTTGCTTATGTAATGCGACAGCCGCAGTGTAGTTTTTGACTTTGATGTATAGTCATTCAGTAACCATTATGACTTCCTTATATCCACCTAAAAATGCTATACATTGACAACAAATGTTGCTGCCAGACCATAACCTCCACCATTTTTGCTGTTTTATTTTTTGCATATACATAGATTTATAGATAAATATATTAAGCTATATATTTTTTAGGTAATAAAAATATGCCAGGGATGGTATGATGGAGCAGTGGTTAGTGCTGTTGCCCCATAGCAAGAAGGTACTGAATTAGATTCTCTGGGAGGGTGGTTGGGTGTCCTTTGTCTGTGCGGGTTTCTGCTGGTAGCTCCACAGACATGCATGCCAGGTGGCTGGAAATGGACATTTTCCCTAGGTGTGAGAGGATTGGTCTGTGTGTCTGCCCTGTGATGGACTGATGACCCATCCTGTCTATTTCTCTGCCTTTCACACTATGAACCCTGAGACCCTTGTTAAGCAGCTTGGATTATGAATGATGAAAATGCCAGCTGCCCTTTACATTTTGTTAAATGTCAGACCAATAGAATAGAATAAGATTATTTTAGACTCAAGTTTACAACCCTAAAACATTTTGTTTCTCCCATAAAGTTTAAGCTGGCTGTCTAAGGGAAAACCTGTGAGAGACAGGCATTACAACAAACTAAATTAAAAAAACTAACCTAAAGGGAAATGTATGTTCTATTTTGTCAGACTGGACCCCACTAATATTAGCCTGAAACCAATTAGGTTCATTTTCTGAAGAGTGCAATGATAATCTGTCATTTGAAATGCTTCAAGTAAGTCCTTGAACCTTGATCCTTGAAGTTTAAGGCACCAAGAACATATTTTAAATCCTATTGTTCATTGTATTCAGTGGTGACCATGCTGGCTATTCTTTAAGCATACTAATCAAATGCTGTGGATCATAGAGACTGATATCATGCAGATGCTGAGATGGGCAGCCATGCTGGGTTTATCATCTGTTTCTGATGTTCTGTTGAATCTCTGTCAGTGACAGCACAGAGGACATTTTGGCAGGTAGACTTGGTGTATGAGGCCATCTTTTGCTGCTAATATCCGCAAGGGAAAACTAAGTCCTTTGTTACTACTGGCACTCCTTTCTGTGTCTCTGGTGGAGTAAAATCCAGCCACCATTAGCCAAGCTGATGTACGGATAAACAGTAAAATTTGGATGCAGAATAATAGCCAGCGATATGATGAACATGACTTGCAGTAGTGTTCAGAAAGACTGCAAGTTCTGTTGAGCAGCTTTAACTGAACAGTTTTGGTAAACGAGTGTACAGATCGTGTGCAGACTTTTCATCTTTCAACCTTAAATTGCCTTAATTGCCTTCAATTTCTGATAGCTTTGTAAGAAGAAATGAGTGGATGTTCTTCATGACATTGAGGCTCACTTCACCACAAAACAGAAAACAGATGGAAAAAACAGACAAAAAAAATATACAGAGTGACTCATCCTTTTTAAGCTGACAAGTTTGTTTACCAGCAAAACCGTAGAATTTCATTGTGTAGTGGGACCTGGTTCTAGTTGGGTTCTGATGGAGTGAAAGGCAGAATGATGGTTGAACTTAAACAGCTTCCAGATGAGTGGGGAGAGAGAGACGTGACCTGACCTCCACACTCTAACCTCCTTTCTTTCGTGCTTTGCTGTATTCCTGAAGCATGCCCCTTTATTCAGTCATAATATATCAGGTCATACTGAACACCTTTTACACACTGTCACCAGAGTTGTGTCTTCAAAGAGTATGTTATTAGTAGTTTTACATTTTAACTGAAATTGTGACTCTATAGATTCTGTAGTCCATACTGCCTTTTCATTTATTTATGCACTTATATTTAACTTAAATAAACTTAAGACTTACAACTTATACAGTCTTAGTAAGGCTTTCCATGAGATTTTGTGGTAAATCCGAGAGCATTTGTGAGTTCAGGCTCTGATGTTGGATGAGAAGGCTTGACTTGCTGATTAAATAAAAATTAATCTCTATCTCTGTGCAGACCTGAGGAGTTCCTTCACAAGTCTAAAATTCAAATTGTCTGACCATATCTTAATGGAGCTTTCGTTTTACATCCTGGAACAAGAAAGGCTATTTCTCAATATGTTGTCTCTATATTGGAGGCATAAAATGGCTCAAAATGCCGTAAACTTTAACAATCCAAACCATGAAACATAGCCCCACATCCACCAAACTTTACAGTTTTCTGTGAATTCTGTTTGGTGGCGTTCTCCTGACATCCAGGAAATCCATTTCTGGAGACATCTTGACAGTGGCTGACATATAATCATATTGGGCCACACAGTTGTTGCTTTGGGCCACACAGTTGTAGCAGTATGTTGTTTGTGCTTGTAACAAAATGGTGTTGTTTGCCAAAAAGATAAAGTTAGGTTCAGTATGTCATTTGTTTGTTGAGTTCATAATTAGTTTTTCTGTGTTTTGATGGGTTAAGGTTGTTTGATATGGTCAATCAAAACAAAACAAAATCATGCAGGACAGTCTTCAAAAATGTCACATGTTTAGTCCCCCAGGTTCCCCAATTTTGGGGCAGCTGGGTGACCTAGTGGTCAGGGCTTTGCCCCTGCGATCTGAAAGTTGTAGTGTCATCACTGCGGTACCCTCGAGCAGGGACAATCCCCACAGGTGCCCAATGTTGGGGGCAGCCCAATGCTGAAATGCAGTGAAAGAAGTTCATATTGTCTTGCTGTGTGTCTTCTCACATGAATATAAGGGGCCACATTGTACAGCAAGTAGGGAGTGAAATAGCTTAGTATTTAATCTGTATGGTGCTCTCCTAGCTCATACTGTGTTTATAACTGTCAGTAGCAGCTGAACATGTGAGACAGTATCTAAAATATTTCCCACATTACTTACTGAAGCAATACTTTATTTTGAACAAATCCATTCAAGCGTACACTCCAGATCCTCGTGGCAATCACCATTAACGCAGCAGGATATTTCTAATGGGCCCATATGTGTTACTTAGCAGCAGGAGACTCTCATTCAGCTGCTGACGTCAAAGATTTGCCCCTCGGTGAGTTTTGTTTATCTCTGTGTGAAATGTCTTGGGGTTCAGTGTGTGTCACACACAGGCCAGGAGCTCCTGGAATGCTGCACACGCGTGTGAGAGACGACCCGGTGATTCTGAGGAAGCTCAGACAGCCCTGTGTACTGTGATGATGTCACAGCCACCCTCACAAACAACCAGTTGGTTCAGGAGCAGCACAGCACGGACTGACTCCCTCCCTAACCCCTCCTCAAACACGCCTCAAGCTTCAGCCTGTCCTCCAGCTTTAGGCCTGCCTCTTCAGAACCTGCTAGAGATTTCACTGCTGATGTCATCTTCCATATGCTATTTTAGGAGATACTGTTTATGTCAGTGTAGCACCTTTTTAGATCTAGGAGGTCATGATTATGATTATGTCGTGACTCCTTACCAGAGAAGGTTGATATAGACTTATCGGTTACACAAGTTAAAGTCATGTAAATAATTTTTTAAAAGTAGTTCTACATTCTTCAGATGCAAAAGTATGAACTCTCCCCAGATCACAGGCATTAGGGGTACTGTAGAGGTTGCAGCACTTCCATATAACTGCTAGAAAAAGAGAACGATTGTAATATGAATGCAGCAAAGACCTGTGTGTCCTTGTATTCATTTGTATTTTGGAAATTGTATTCTTATTGTAAACATCACATATATTCAGCCAGGACCCCCAAGATGTCACCCAGAGATGTCCCAGAGATCTATTTACCTGGCTCCTTTCTTGCCTCGTGTGTCTCTGTGTAAGTCACTATAATGGCAAGTAGGTGAAATAAAAATAAACAGTAATGTTTGCCTCATTGTTTTTGCTGTCTTATTGATCAGAATTTACATTTACTAGAAAAGTTGTGCTTAATTAAAACAACTCTTTTTTGTAGATTTTGAAATGTTCTTGGGATCCACTCAACAACAAGTGCCTTAATGAGGACGTTCACTGGTGATGTGTCATAAGGTGTTTAATGGGGCTGACATCAGTTTTTTCACCCCTAACTTGGTAACCAATTTTTAATATATTTATGTAAGCTGCAAAACGTACAGTCCTCTATAATGTGATTGTATAACGTTGTATTAATATTTTACTGGGCTCAGCCCAAACCATGATGAACAGCCCCAAACATTATTCGAAACTCTGCAGTTAGCACTATTCATGGTGAGCTCGATTTTGGACAAGCTGTTGCTCCTAGATGTTTCTACTTAACAAAAGCACCACTTAAAGCAGAGTGTGGTAACTCAAGCGGGACAGAATTTAAATAAACTGATTGACAAATGACATTCAGTGACATTTTATGAGAGATATAATTCTTGTGACAGGAATGTATAAAAAATGTGTGAACAGAATTCATTTCCATTTAACTATTATGCATGTTTATTACACCCATCTCAAGTGGGGCCACTTTTTGGAACAGAACTTTGAAAATGAAATACCCAAAATAAAGTGGTTGCATTTTTTGTTCCAAATGGCTGTAATGGATTTTGTTTGCCAAGCTCTTGAATCTAAAATTATCTCAAATCAGCCTACAAGTCCATTGCTAGGCAATGTAACATAAATGCTGCCATGGTTTATGATACATATACTAATTAATCATACTATTAAAACTTCTTGCCTAATATAGGACCCAAGGTTTTTATTAAAATACCTGTTGCTGGTTTACTTGTTGTCCATCTTTGGACCACTTTTGGTAGGCCCTAACCACTACATACTGGAAACACCCCTTAAGATCATTTAGATGTGTTCTGATCCAGTCTACTCAATATAATTAACCCCTTGTCAAACTCACTCAGGTCCTTATGATCACCCATCCTTTTTACTTTCACAAATCGACTGTTCATTTGTTCTACTATATATAGCCCTCCCCTTAACAGGTGATGTTGTAACATGATAATCATTGTTACACACTTCACCTGTCGGTGGTTTTAATGTTGGTGATCGATGTATTTAACACTTGTGCTTCTGGTTGGAGCACCTAAGGTAATCACTTCTCCCTCATTGACCTGTGCCTCTTTGTCATAGGTCAATGATTCTTTTAAGAAAACTACACTTCCACTTGCAGAGGTACTCGATCACCTTTCACCCTGCCACAAATCACCTTCTTCTTGCACACAGAAACAGACCTGCACAGAGAGAATCTACGTTTTTCTTGCGGAATGCAGGTGCCTGAGCTGACGAACATATATAAAAAATATATTTTTTCAGTCTGCCATTGGCAAGGCACTGTCTAAAACGGCTACACACATGGACCAAGGAAAAACTAGTGTGTATGAAAAAAAATCAGGTTATAATCATAAAGAACGTCACTGGAGCTAAAGACAACTCCTGAGAGAGCGAAGTCCACTAAAGTCTACACAGACACACACTCGACTCCGTCCCTAAATGTATTTAATGACTACAGTCAAAGGTTCCAGCCTTCACATTTTTTCTCCAAGACATAAATCCTTATATGGCTTCTGTAAAACCTCTTTCATTTGACCAAAAACTACCATGGCAAACCATAACCTCTCTTTAAAGGAAAAGGAGCAGTAGAATATGGGAAAAACTCTTTTTCCCAGCAGATTATTCTTCGCTTGATCACAATTTCCATGACTTCAAAACTGAAAAATAAGAGAGTGGAGATTCTCAAAGTGGGACGGTGTCCAGCAAAAGGCATCACGTAATTACTGAAGCAACACTTGGACTATTCGTTATGTAACTGAAAGAAAAGGCAAATAGCTGTGATCTCCATAAAAAAATCGACGTGATAAATTAATATCCCTCTGTTATTCAGTGACACTAAAAAACTGAGAATGAGTATGAGAGAAAGCAAGTTGTCTTCTTCAGGGACAAAAGCAATACTTCACACAGAAATGCAGAATGTGCAGAACAAGACTGAGAATGTGATAGAAAACTGACCTTGAAATTGCAGCCGATCTTGATCAGTGTCAAACTGTTATATGTTTTCGGGAACAGTAAGTATAGTTTATAGAATGAGTGTAATACACTCTTGCACAGAAAGGGTATTGCATCTGATTATTAGATGCACTACAAGATCCAACAGGATAATATCCAACTTGGCTCCAACTTTATATCCTGCTTTACCGAGCCATGAATCTAACCCAGCCGTGCACACAATAAAGTCATATTGTGTTGCTAAATGCATGAGCAGTCATACCTTCACATCTGCTTTTTAGGACAGCATGTCTACACTGTTGCTGTGTACACATGTTGACTCATATTAGTTTTATGTGGTTAGAGGGTTACATGCAGGGCATAACCAAAGAGTCAGGAAGCTGGCATACACAATCTACTGTCAGTCAAAGGACCCGGTTCTTTTTATTTCATCTCTCTTCACTGGCGTTCTGCACCAGTGGACCATGCGTGCTGAACTGATATTTTGCGTATAATATTTCTTACATTTCTGTTTTGCATATAATATTTCTACATAATGGCTAATAATGGTGTTCCAGACCAAAAGAAAGTTATTGGATAATGTCATTGTTTACAACATTTCTTTCTCCATTAAATTCATACATTTTTGTCCCGTGTACTTCAGAAATGGAAGCAATCAAAATAAATTGTGGAAAGTCTGTCTTGCCTTGAACGAGAAAGAGAAAAGAACATTAGATAATATGTGTAATGCATCCATGAGGAACAAGATTTTCAAAATCTATTATTGAGTTCAGTGAGAGGTTTCTTGTTCAAAACTGCTGACGTTAAATCATTAATACACTTGCTGCTCTTCACCAAAATAACTTTCCTTTCGTCTACACATGCCACATAGTTCAGCAAAAAAAAAATCACAACTTTATGTTTAGCAGAAAACCAGCTGGGCTCAATCACCTCAGGCTCTGTGCTCGGTGTAAGTACTGGCTCTTTAAACTATGGCCACACCCTTCCTGAAACCATTGACTTGGGGATCCAACTTAGTTATGCAGCCAACAAGCATTGCTGAGGCAATTCATCTGCAAGGCTGAAGTTTCAAAAGGCAAGCTGTTGCATGTAGGTGTATGTGCTCCACACACAGATGCACACACATATACACAAACACTCACACACACACACACACACACACACACACACACACACACACACATACACAAACACA